>JASANE010015802.1:0-18340 GCA_030248225.1 Trileptium ribeirensis
AGAAATAGAAAAATTTTAAATCCATTAGGACTCGCTTCGCTACACTTATGCTTATGCTTAATATATATGAAACTGCATCGGTATAGCAAGTTTTAAAATCGCATTCCTAAAAGTGACATTGGCCGATTGAGACAACAAAATTCCTACTACTAGTCATCCACAAAGAAATGAAATAATCAAACTCACTATAGAACGTAAATGTTTTTGCATAGTCCCGTAGAACAAAAATAGGATTGAAACATGATGCATTAATACTAAAAACATTTGTGTGAAAAATTCGCACTATTCGAATCATCATGTATGCAAGGTTTTATTAATAAGAACCAATTTCCGAAAGATAAGAACAGGACCATGCAACAAATCGAGCTCTAGCACCCATTTACTCTAAATACCGTGTGAGTTCCACATAGCATAAAGTGTTAGCTAAAGGCTTGAGTTCAATCATAAATAAAAGGAAATAGTTCATACGTAATCGAAGATTTTGCGTTACGCAAAACCACGAACTTGTTGTTATAGGAATGACATTGTGCGTCAATTACCTTCCGATGTATGCATTAGGGCAGGATTTTGTCACTGCCCGCCTCAGCGATAATGCCCAGCTTGGCTAGTGTGCACTAGGTGTTATGACATTTTAACAGCCGCGCCATACACTGTAACATATGTTAGCTATGTGCCGATCTGCGCTATAAAATTTAAACAAGGCCCACCTCAGCTCAATGGCGTATTTAGGGGGGCCATGGTGCCATGGCCCCCCTCAGGAATTTTAATTTTTTAGAATTTTAGCACAAGGAATCCGAAAAACTTTTTGAGGTTAACAAAATTAATATAAAACATTAAAGTATAATTCGTGACAACGGCTTGAATACTCATTACATGGTGGATCAAGGGTACGATGGGGCTTCTGCGATGTCGGGTGAAAAAAATGGAGTCCAAAAACATATCTCAGAACAATGCCCACACGCAGTCTACGTACATTGTGCAGGGCACTGTCTCAATCTCTGCTAGCTAAAGGCAGGTGAAATATCTGCAGTACGCTCAGCCGTGACTCTGATGCACGACATTGCTGTATTCTATGGAGATTCAAACAAGCGGTTGCTGAACCTGCAACAATGTATAGACAACAGCTGCCCTGAGTCCGCACGCACTCGTTTAAAGAAACACTGTGCAAGACGATGGGTGGAGAAACAAGAAGCTGTTTCCGTTTTTTGGAGCTGTATCTAGCAGTGATTGCTTCTTTAGAAGATATCAGCAATTGGCCGCGTGATTGCGGCGGCAAGGCTGTCATTTAGTTGCCGGTTTCTTGATGACGGCGGTTTTATGGTCGCACTGGAAGTGTTGACGTTAGTGTTGCAAGTCACCAAACCGTTTTCCGTAAGGCTGCAAGAATCCACACAGGATCTGTTCCGTGCATCATCTGGAGTTCAGGACTGCATCGACGTGTTGCAGCAGTATCGAGATGATGACAGTGTATTTGATTCTGCTTTTCAAAAGGCCAGTGCCAGGCTTGGAGAGGAAATACAGATACCTCGTGTGGCAGCAAGACACCAACATCGTTCTAACATCCCTGCGACTACAGCAGTCCAATACTACCACAGATCGCTGTTTTTGCCGTATGTGGACACTATCCTGTCCCAACTTCAACAACGATTTATCAATCACTTCAGCATCGCTGCAGATCTGAGTTTGCTAATTCCACAATACTGTGCTGAACTTACACTGAAAAAATTGGCCGCTCTTGCGAAACCTATTCCTCATTTTTAGACGGTGGAATGACGTCTCTTACCCCCGAGATTTACCGCTGGAAAGCATACTGAGGACGGCGTGACCCAGTTGAGCGGACGAGCACTGCACCTAATGCCATACAGGCAGATTCGGAATTAGGGACTTATCCAAATATCGAAACGCTGCTGCATATCTTTGTTACCATTCCAGTAACAACAGCTACCGGTGAAAGGTCGTTTAGTGCACTTAAATATATAAAAAAACTATCTACGGTCAACTATGGGCGAAACCAGACTAAACGGACTTGCTCATTTATATATTAATAGGGATATTACGCTAAACTATAATGATGTTATTGATGAATTTGCAAAGTCCAATCGTAGACTCAGTTTTGTGTGAAAAAATTAAAAACATTACTAAAGTTGTGTTATTTGCAGAGGTATTTTATGAGACTATTTGAGCGATTAGAAATAAGACACTTTGTTGGCCCCCCTGAAACCATTTCTAAATACGCCACTGCCTCAGCTTATGTTAGGCAGTGTATAAAATGCTTTGATTAATAGTTACTACTTTAGCTTACGGCGTAATTTGTAGTGAATAACCTTCAATCAAAAACTATTTTCTGGAATCTTTAACGTCATTTTTGCTGGTGTTTTGCGTATGCAGGTGTTCAATTCGGAAATACATGGCCTAAAGGTGTAAACGTGAAAACGGTAGTTTAGCTCGGGTGGGCTGCAGAGGCAGCTATTAAGTACTGTTCGGCCAAGAGTTTGCCCGGTAACGAGAATCTTGACTTGCAAAACCAACACATAAACAAAGAAAGAGGGACACTTGACTAGTGAATCTGCCTTTAACAATGAGCTATTACACTATATTATGCAGATAAATTGGTTGTGTCTAAATACAAAGGATTGCGTGCTGCGAAATTCTATTGTCAGAAAACTCGAATTTAGTGAAACTAGACGCAAATTGTCGTTATGGTGCGGAGACATTACATATATAATCATAAATATGCTTCGGAGGAGCAGCCGAGGCTTTGATGGGCCCTACCTACAAAGTGGGTCAGCTAGCCGGCGGGGATGCGGTGTCTTTGACACTGGGGGAGGGGGTGCGTTGCTGGACGCGTTGGTGGAGGTTGGCGGGTGCCGCGCCTTCGACACCGGGGGTGCTGCCGCGCATTACGTGCTGAGTGGTGGGAGAAGAACGTGAGTGCGGCGCCTTCGGTGCTGGAAGGATGGAGTGCGTTGCCTTCGCCGATTGTATGTTTGGCGGCTGCGGCGCTGCCAAGAGGATTTCGCCGCAACCCCCACCCCAATCACAACGCGGTGTACTAACACAATGCGCATGGCCCAGCCGGCAAGTACAAACGCACTGGTTTATCAAGGCTGCTCATTTTACTTTGCAAGGCCCGTGATCGACTGTGCCAAGGATTCGACAGTGTGACAAAATTCAGCGCTAGCTGCACACATCAAGGTAAATGATGCATTATTCTGTTCAAAAAATATCGATGCTGCGGTAGATATTGTTCACAAATGTCGTCCTATTAGGGCCTGCCAGAGAAAAGGCAGATAGGACTGTTGTTCCCACATTTTATTGACAAACATAAAAAAATTATCTGGTAAAGTCACAGTAAAATTTTAACTTAAACGACCGACATTCTTCAATGTTTGCAGGCACCTCCACTTTTGAAAAGCTTTCGACGCCTCTGCTTGCTTTATCTATAATAAGCTTTTGAACCCCTTCTGTCCTGATAATTGTTTTACTTTTTATTAATTCGAATTAGTCTGAAAGCTTCCTATTCTCTAGTATAAGTGCTTCGTTTCCAATGAACTCTAAAAAATTTATATATCTGCTATGTATATTTAATTTTGGATTACACTGAAACAAATTCAATTTATAATGAACTCTATGAAATCAAATTCCATCAGTTTTGTAACATCTCTTATATAGCTCGCACATGGATTGAAAAAACAGTCCTACTAAAGGCTAATCCGTATTTGATTGTAAAAGTGGAGATAATATCTTTAGAAATAAAGCCTTCGATACCAAGAGGTCCAGATCAGGTAAGTGTAACGGTCAACGAAGTTGTATTATGTACAATTTTTTACTGTTTTCGTATGCATTAAATTTTCATTTTTTTCTGTGATACCAAACACGCTGAGCTTGTTTGAGGTCATAAATATCATATATAAAATACGTCATAAAGCATTCAAATCTGTGAACACGCCTTTATACCTTTACAGGAAGGCAAGGAAGTCAGCAATCGCGTATTTTATCTTTGATTGATACCAACTTTACGTAACTTATAAAATTTATATTTTTTCTGAAAATTGTGGGAGTAGCAGGAAACTGTTTAAAGCTTAAAGTATTTTTGCCGACACTAGTTTTTGTGTAGGGGCCAGCTCTCTGCCGGTTTCACCGTCTGTCCTGTAGTGGTTAAGACGTCGTAGACGTTAATGATGACGTTTCTATGATTATTGTTTCAACAGCTAGATTCACGGTTAACTGTGGGTTTTCACTGTACCCACCAAGTTTTCCATAAAAAGGATATCGTTAGTAGTTACTTTCTTGATATCTTTTGCTTCTGAATAAAGGGCGAATTTTCGGCATGAAGATATATTATGGCATGAAAAAACCGTTATAACACCACTTATGTTACTGATTGAAGCTAGTTAGTACAGAAGAAGGTTAAATAATACAGGAATTTTTTCTGCGGCCTATAAAAATAATATCCTTACCAAGTTAGGGTCACTGTCAACTTGAAGCCACTGGCGCAAAAACAGTACGAACTTACCTTGCATTCTTACACCTCAAGTCTTACTAGCTAAATATCTTATGAAATAACATGCTCAAGTTCTGAGGTCCCAGTTGTATAGCCGGGTCCTCGGAGGAGGTCCTCGGCCCTCGTCCTCCCAGCCGCTGGAGAATCAGCCGGTTCGGAGTGGAGGGGAGCGGGGGAGTGGCGCGTTTCAGGGTGCAACCTACCTCTATAAGCATGTATATTGGTAAAGTATTTTACGATGCCAGAAATCATCCTCACGTACTTTTGCTACCTTTAGTCAGGAAAAATACATAATGAGTGCTAAAAATCATCGTATACTGCGATGCCGCCTCTTCAAGACATCGCCAGTGTAACAGAAAGTGTTCCCCGAAAAACCATTTGGTAGATATTTCAAGCTTTCTAAAAACCAGCTAGCTGAGATTTTCAACTGCAAAAACAACTGGTTGAGATTTTCTTCCTCATGTTGTCGTTTTTTCCACAATCTTATCGCTATGGGGTTCTCGATTCCTTCATTCTAGCTTTAGACAGTAAAGCAGTCAATATCTTGACCTGAATGACTACGTAAACCCATACTTGCCTCCTGATTGCCACAGCTGTCACTTAATTCCACCACGGAAACTATGTTGCAATGATCTGAATCGTGCGCATTAACTAATTACAACACTGCTCCTGTATGATTTGTGTTTGAGAACGGCACCAGATATCTCTGCCATCAGTTGTCGTCGAAAACAATGTCTGCCGACACTTATCATTTGATTTGACTCTCAAGCTAGAATGAAGCAGTTGTTGATAGACACCTCTTTTATCACCCTGAACTGATAATATCGGTATGGAGAAAAATTCCAACTAAGCAAAAATCTCAACCAGTTGTTTTTGGGCGAGGGAACATTTGTGTCAGTTCATTTTTCCAAGGGGCAATTGTGAGCCAGTTGGATTTTTCCGGGTATTTGAAAGGTTAAAATACTCATTTTTACGCCGACATATGTCACTTTTCACATAACATTGTTGCTAAGCATACTAAACGTGTCATGATGTAAATGATGTTTAATGCACATCAAACGTTATTGTATAAGTAAAACCAGTATTGATTTTATGAAATCTAGTAACGCCTTTGTGCTTCTTTTGTTGCATAACATAGAAACGTTATTTGTAAAAGAAACATCTACGTAAAAATATTTACAGTTAATCCGCTAGGGTTTTTTCTGTTATCTATTAGAATCGTATCTAACAGCAAATTGTGCCATTAAATACAAAAATTGTGATACTCCTAAACGCGGTTACTGTCGGGATGAGTTTCAGTATATGCAATAAATAGTTAAACGGCTGGGTTACTCGATCCTCCCTTCTGTTTTATCATGACAGATGCCAAAAGATTTAAGTTCATTATTGAAATTTGGTTCACTTTCGACTTTCGACTAAAATAATTCTTTCTATGACGCAGTGCAAAGACAGTGTCTTGCATAGTATTACCATTGCTGCATATAAGGCATACTCAGTTTGGTAACCATGAGACGAATGACCACGAGCAGTGATTATATGCATATGTTGTAAAAATAATATATCATACTTGTATGTCTTGCCCTCAGTCTTGGGGTGATCGGTAGAATAGATATTGGTTGACAAACGTTTATTCTTAAAAAACCTGGAATCTGAATTATTACTGCAAAAAAACTTCGATTCTCTACCCGCCGGACTTGCCAAAGAAGGGTCTGTAAAAACGAATGTCGCCTGTGACATATAACTAGGGTTTACATTGGAGTTCTTGAATATGTCATACTCTTTCTTACCCTTATGCAGTTTCACTTCTATTCAAGCTTAAAAACTCCAATTGGGTATATCAGAAGAGCCCAACACCGGCGTTGAGTAAATAATTTTATCTTTAAAAAGAAACAGGCGAACGCACGAGTGGTTTATGTGCTTCCAAAAATGATTTGTATTAAACTGAAACGCAGACGATCTTCCAGAAGTTAACCACGCTGTTTACCTACAACACGTACGATTCCGTTCATAATTCTTCTTGTTTTGAATATAATCATAATATATAAATAATCTGTTAAAATAATCTAATAAATTTTTTTTGCGTTGACTTTCAAATTGCAAACTTTGACATTTGCATAATGTATGATTTTGACTATTCTACGTAAGTACTGTATCGTCTTCGTAATGGCTGCACCTTTTGGTAATGACAAAAGGTTTCGCTTGAAACCTAACACTTCTTTTGCAAAAGTAATAATCGACCAAACAACATTGATACTTGTTAAAGATATATGAAAATCATCCACAAGTATTTGTTCTATCAGACTTTTTAAAGTTTAAACACATATTATTAGATAATTAAGTAAGTATATGCACCAGTTTGTTTCATTTAAAGGTTTCAAACCAGTATTTCCCGCCAAATGCTATCATTACGACTACACTTTATGATTTTGAACCCAGTAGCAGTAGCCGCGTTATATGTACATCGCCCATAGTTCTCAAATGACAACGTCAACCTGTAATAGCAAGCTTTATGGATTGTAGCTGCGTTGCAGTGTAACACGCGTAGTTTTCGTAACAAGCATACAGAAACGGAAATCAAAACTATGGTTGGCATGACGCATAACGTACTATAATGCATCTATGTGAAACAATGGTCTATACATATAAAAGACACAACTATAGTCCGATGTTTAATTGCGCGAAGAAACTATTGCATTATCGTGTAATCGTTAAAAACACAAGTTGTGTGCCACAGTAATACAGTAAATAAACAGATACAGCAGGATTTCAGCTGTTATATTTTTTTGGTCTCCGTTCCCTTTTGTCCTCTTGTGGACAAAGCAGTGTTGCCAGTATTATTGTTGGTGTGATTTAATTCGAAAATAGTTCTAGTGTGCCTTGAATACTAGTCGTTTGCGGTCTATATTGGCATATATACTAAATGAATGTTTCTTCACGGAGTTAAATCGAATATTTTGTAGAGATCGATAAATCAGCGCCCATACGTAAGATTTTTAATGTATGGTAGTTGAAGGATGCTAGTTAACCAGACACGCTAATGGGATTGTGGTTATCTTGTTAAGGTTCGAATTTCCTGGGCGCGAAGCCCACAGGTGGTCCAACCCACACCCTTCGGCTAACAGGCAGATAAGTGGGAGAGGCTACCCCTACCATGGGTCCTCGGACCTGGAGCATGTATGAAGTTAACCCAAGCTTTGATTTCAAAGAATTTTATGCAATCTCAGCAACGGCACGCGTCAGCATTGCTAGCGATATTAGTGCAGGCCTCAGGTCGGCTCAGAAGTATTTTGTGCACGCTCATCTTTTGACATGTTGTTGACTTGATTTAAACGATACATGCTCAATAGCTTGGCTAAGCTTTGCGCCGATGGTGCATAATACAGCAAATATTCATACATTTTATGATTTAATACAATCAGTGACACCAGGGACGCAGCAAGAACGTGACCGTCTACACACTTTTAGACTAAAGGAATGCTGATAGTTTGGTACAAAATTTTCCCCAACATCAATAGTTTTGGGCCCAGTCTTGCACTCCGTTACGTTAGTTTCGTCCTTAATTAACTCCCGCATTATCCACGCGATTACCAAAACCGTCGCGATAAGCGTCACTAACCACGGGGCAGTGAAACTGTTCCGCCACTTCTTGCCCCGCGAGTAGTGCGGATACCGCGGGTCGAGCTGCGCCACTTCCAGCTCTGGTATTTATCACTATACGTAACTGCAAAACAATGTACATTTTCACAATGATTTATTGTCGCAGTGTTACTGCACTTTTTAATTCACCACATATTGTACTGTTTATATATTTAAATTAAAGTAGGTTTTAGCTATTATAACAACGTATTGATATGTATATTTCGCTTGTGGCTATTTGACTAAATAAAACAGCTGTACTGCGATGGACATAATCGATTCGGCGTTGCGAAAGGTTCAACAAGTGAGCGGTTTAAAGCATGTTATCTTTTACCAGAAATGGACCTGATAATAGAGTCAAATTTTATTTACTTATATATTGGAATAAACATCCATGGATATAGTATTTCATCAAAAACCTCGGAAGAGCTGAATTAAATGAAGATACATTTCAAAACCTTTATAGAAGCAAAAGATTACTTAATTTTTGAGACCTTTTCTTCTGTGGCTTCGGTTTCAGTTTCCCAGTATAGCATAATCACTAGCTAATGGTGTGCCAGATTGATTTAAATTTAAGTCACATAACTTACTACCTGTATCAAAATCAGACACATCTTTAAACAGGATATCGGCACTATCTGTATGAGGTTGGAGGCACTTATGGAAATCGATATCTTTCGACTAAAATATATTTACTGAAAATAGTATCAAATTTAAGTTTTAATTTTTGAATTCGTTTTGGGCAATATATTAACCAACGTTTTGGCGGTTCGACAGTACGGTGCACACCTCATTTAAAATATTGAAGTCCGGACTCAGAACCCTGAATTTGCGCCTATAGACATTTCAGATTTATTATAATGCTGATTATTCGTACCTTTAAATATTATACAGATGCCATGATGCGTTTGTTAAGGATTTGGCGTGAAAATTACAGTAGATCTTTTACTTGATACACTTTTATAAAATTTATAAGCACCTTAGGGAGAATTGTGTAAAATGACATTGTACCATTGTCACCTGTCCATGATTTTACTTGTCCATCTGTTCATAGTCCATGTTAAAACCAATGGCTAATCGTTTAGACTGTCACTTTAGATTTCTTCTTGGGTTAATATCGTGTAACTGTAACATATTTTAGACATCTCCAGCAGCAGTTCCAGGCGTCGGTGAGTGTAACATTTGTTGTGAACCCATACCGTCACTAAAGCTGCTCGATTGCGGTCATGGAATGTGTATTCGGTGTATGCATCGTATGATTGAGAAAGTCAGGCATGACACTAGCAAAAGTGATGGCGGTCCAGCCGATGGCTCTGGGTAAGTGGATTCTTTCTCATACATGTGAGCATAAGTCTACCTCGCAATAAACGAGAATGAAAACTTGCTTTGTATGAAGTTTTCCTAGAGCCTCATAACATTGCGTTCATCGATAAATTGTCTGATTTTACAACTGCCGGAAGACTGCAATATTATTTTCTTTTCTCTTTTGCTAGATTTCGCAGATTTTGAGAGGATCTAACATCATACATGACGAGATCCTAGATTCCCGGGAGTGTATCCGGGTATTCGAGGGGGCACGGTCTGTTTTTGGCCTCACAGGAGAGGACTAGACTGTCGACGAAGGGTGGCGAGAAAATGGCGTAGGCGCGGCGAATAGGGCGTCTCTATGTGCGGGAGGAGGGACGGGCGGCCTGTCAGGGCGTGGGGATCGGCGTTACCAGCAGAGGATGGTCCCACGCATCAGGGGATAATAGCCCTCCCCCTACGACCATGTACGATTAACATTATTTTCTTTAACTGATTGCTAGATTTCACCGATTCTGTGAGGCTACAAGAATATTCTCTAAGAGCTAGATATCATTGTGTACGTCGATAGATTGCTTAATTTTAATTTTACAACTACCGGAACCGGTAGGGTGCAACATTAATTTATTTTACCTATTGCTAAATTTCACAGATGCTGGGATGATGTAACTTCGTTTTATTTTGCCGATTGCTAGATTTTCATTGATTCTGAGAGGCTGCAACATTGTTTTTTACCGATTGCTAGATTTCACAGATATTGAGAGAATGCAGCATAATTTTCTGTTGCCGATTGTTAGATTTTACTGATGCTGAGAATCTGCAACTTTGTTTTCTTTTACCGAGTACTGTATTTCACAGATTCTGACAGTATGTAACATTATTTTCTTATACCTATTGCTAAATTTCACAGATGCTGAGATGTGTAACCTCGCTTTATTTTACCGGTTGCTAGATTTCATTGATTCTGAGTAGCTTCAACATTGTTTTTTTACTGATTGCTAGATTTCACAGATGTCGAGAGGATGTAGCATAGTTTTCTTTTGCCGATTGCTAGATTTTACTTACACTGAGAAGCTGCAACTTTGTTTTCTTTTATGGATTACTATATTTTACAGATTCTGAGAGGATGTAAAATTGTTTTCTTTTATCAATTGCTTGATTTCACTGATTCTGAGAAACTGCAAGATTATTTTCTTTTACCAACTTTTAGATTGCACCGATGCTGTGAGCAAGTTTTGCCGATTGCTAGATTTCACAGATTCTGAGAAACTGCAAGATTATTTTCTTTTACCCACTTTTAGATTGCACCGATGCTGTGAGCAAGTTTTGCCGATTGCTAGATTTCACAGATGTCGACAGGATGTAGCATTGTTTTGTTTTACCTATTGCTAAATTTCACAGATGCTGGGATGATGTAACCACGTTTTATTTTGCCGATTGCTACATTTCATTTATTGTAAGATGCTGCAACATTGTTTTTTAGCGATTGTTAGATTTCACAGATGTTGAGAAGATGTAGCGTAGTTTTCTTTTGCCGGTTGCCATATTTTATTGATGTTGAGAAGCTGCAACTGTGTTTTCTTTTACCGATTACGATATTTCACAGATTCTGAGAGGATGTAAAATTGTTTTCTTTTATCAATTGCTTGATTTCACTGATTCTGAGAAACTGCAAGATTATTTTCTTTTACCAAGTTTTAGATTTCACCGATGCTGTGAGGAAGTTTTGCAGATTACTAAATTTCATTGATTCTGAGAGGCTACAACATTGTTTTCTTTTATCAGTTAGACTTCGCAGATGTTGAGAGGATGTAACATTGTTTTCTCTTGCCGATTGCTAGATTTCACTGATTCTGAGAAGCTGCGACATTGCTTTCTTTTTATCGATTGCCAGATTTCAGAGATTCTGAGATGATGTAACATTGTTTTCTTTTGCCGATTGCTAGATTTAACAGACGCCGAGAGGTTGTAACATTGTTTCGTTTTGCCCATTGCTAGATTTCACTGATTATGAGAGGTTGCAACATTGTTTTCTTTAACAGACTCGGAGAGGGTGTAACATTGTTCCGGTTCACCGAATTGCTTGGTGATACTAATGCGAGCAGACTGCTGAGTTACACCGATTGGTTGATTTCGCAGCTGCAAGGAGGCAGCAAATATTATTTTATTTTTAAGCAGTTTGTGTCTGATTTATCTGTGGAGTGACATAGCGATAGTGCAGTCAAGTATATATAGTTTTTCTAAAAGCAGCAGACTGAGATTGATAATCAGGCAAAATTGGGTCATAGCAAATGAACTTAATTTCCGAACATCATCGACAAATGATGCTACTCTAAATTAAAGACATCAATAAACCTTGCAAGAACAAGTGTTCAGAAGTTGCACAGATGCTCTTATTTTATTGCTGCAAGCAGCGGCCGTGATACATAATAGTAGTAAAAACATGCAGCTGTTAAAAACAAGTTGATTTAAATGGGGTTTCAGGTTTTCATGTTAACTGAAAAGACATTCGGTAAATCTACGAAAGCATAGTTAGGTCAGAGCGTTTGAATCCTCCAGTCTCTTTGGCATTGGATTGTATATGCATATGTTATTTTGGCTCCCTATTTTTAGAAAAGACAAATGAACTTTCCTAATGAT
Source organism: Trileptium ribeirensis (assembly GCA_030248225.1). NCBI lineage: Eukaryota > Metazoa > Nematoda > Enoplea > Enoplida > Thoracostomopsidae > Trileptium > Trileptium ribeirensis. The sequence goes on from JASANE010015802.1 coordinate 12,086, forward strand.
TGCAAAAACATTCATATCTCGTTATGTCAGATCCATTAACGCTGTTAAATATTTCCGAGAAATTTTGACGCATAGTAGCTTTTTGGTAAACTTTCTTACTGCAAAACTCCAAGAGTGTGTCATGACAATTTTATAGAAGAGTATGATACTTAGCTATACTGTTATGCGTGTAATTATTCGATGAGTGGTCATTTTTCAGTTTACACACTCCTCCTAGGCATGCTGTTGCACCCTATGGATCTTCGGGAAGAGGACATCAACTACCGTATTGAGATCCTATGAAGTGTCGACTGGCCACCAAGGTTATTGGGGTTTGCGGCTACTCAACTAAAAGACAACATCATCAGATAGAACAAACTATATAAATGAATATACCGAATGCGTACTCTTCTGTAAAATTTTCATAATTCGGTTTTGGTAACACCAGCAACGGAAAATTTGTCGACATTTTGTCTATTGTCATAGTTTAGTATACGTATCCGTTATCTTCGACCCATATTACATATCTTGCAAAAATTCATATTTTTTGAAACCACCATGGAGACATGGTTTTTCAACATTTTAGTTCTTAGATATTGAACAAAACACTGCTCACGGTAGGCGTAAATGCATGGGGTTCGTGGGGTCAGGACCTCTATGAAAGAGCGGCGGGGCGGGGTCCACAGTACTGGCAGGCAGACCCCGTCGACATCCTGCGCTATAATAGACATGCTGATAATTTTGCCACTCGGATAATCTCGTCAGTGCTAAATCCACTGCCGAGGTTATTTTTAATACGCACACAGCAGTTTTTTATATCATTTTAATCGCAGTATCAAAATTGCACAATGGTATGTATGCTGAAGCAGCAGACAGAAAGAAAAATTAAAAATGAAGAGAGCTGAGGAATTTATGTGTATTCAGCTAGTGAATAGGTCTTCAAAACTTCACTTGAGTTGGAATTTCAAAGTGGAGGAATAAATTTTGCTTAAAAATACTGAATGTTTCAGTATTTTAATGTAGGTTCCCAAAGATTTCTGACGGATTTAATGCCATTGACTACTCAGATGTCAATAATTTACTATCACTTTGGTTAAGCGGCGTAAACGGTTGTTCAGAGCACCATCAACTCAGTGATAGCGCAATGCATTATACTGCTTCGGCCCACCTGTATGTTTGTTATGTTACTGTAATCAAAATATTGTCCGCTGTTATAGACGGTTCCAAAATTGTCAAAATTTTTTTATTTCAAAATTCTGAGATCCTGCTGTACCAATCTGTTTTTTAATTTAGCGAAGCAATACATAGTTTTTAGTCCAAATAATTTGCTTCTATATAATTCAATGTATTAGCCAATATGTGGCATTTATATCACATATAAAAGAATAATTCAGTTTTTTAATTTTATCGGTACCTTCGCGTATTTTTACATGGCGACTGCTAGAGTAGAAGATATTTTTATTGCTGAATTATGTTCAGAGATTTTCTGTACAAAAATGTTAATTTTTACACTATTAAAACATTTTTGTATATTTTACAAATATTTTTGTGATGCTTTATTATAAATTCATTTTTTCAAGTGTTACTAAGATGTTGTTTATACAGGTGGGACCAGTCTTTCGAAACTGAACCCGTTGAAAATTCAGTAACCTAATGTTGACTGAAATCACGTTATTTCGTACACGTAAAAACTTAATTTGGAAAACGTACATTTCATTATCTCAAGCATTAAAATGGGAAAACATGTGGTGACATCATCACAATACGTTCAGTTTCAGTACCAAAACTTTTGAGGCAACACAAAACAAACGCATAATCATATGAACGAAAGTATTCATTTTTCTACAGAAAACTGCAATTTCGAGCTATGTTACGTTATTTAACTTGCAAAGTCAAAAATATTATTTACAACATTTAACTAATTTTAAACAATTTAACTAAACCATTTAGGTAATTGTGCGTATATCTGATTATATATTTTATTATATGTGGTTATATTTGCGTACGGGAAGTAACGAATCATGTTTCAGAGCTTAAATCTGTCAACAATTAGACTTCCGACTTTGTGTATCACTTTTACTTTATTAAAAGATACCTGAAGGGGTATCATATAATGTCATTTTTAATCTTTTTTCCAATTGAACCCTGTATTCCAGTTTAGCGTCAAATTAATTATAATATTTGAGAAAGTTTCAGCTCTTTTCCGGTCACATGTGTATCGCTTATCCCAGGGATTATGTTGAATTTTTGGTCATTCCACCTATAAAATTTGAGTAATATTTCTTATACCATTCACAAAAATCCGACAGTCAGTTAGCATATATCGTTGAGAACTACTTAATGGGCAGAGACGTTACTTAAGTAGGAAGCTCGTATTTTTGCCATTGTGCCTATCATCCTTTCCATAATTATGTCTGCTGCAGGTTATGCTGATAGGACTCCTCTAAAAGTTTAAAAGAGAAGCCAACGTGGTAGCCAACGTGGTATCCATATGTCACGTCGAGGCCCGAGCCTCGTCCTCCGTAAAAATATTCCTGGATTTTCCAGTGCTTATATTTTGGGGTAATTGTGTTCAATCCGTCACTTGGGCGAATTGAATGGATATGGCGTAAAACGAAAACGCTCATAGCCGCGCCTGCTACGGTATAGCTAGGTAAAGGTTTCGCGATCTATGTCACAAGAAACTGAACTGTTATTGGCAAACTCGCTTAAGCCACGTGCCAAATACAAAGAAGTGGTCCATCATAAACTCAATGCTGTTTAACAAGCAGCATTCCACGATTGCTGCCGGCTTTTCTGACAAATTCGCGGCGTACATTGCTGACAAAACTTCTACTATCACGTCCAGCCTCCCCCGGTTACTCAATTTGTTTACAGTTCACCAGCCGTCGCATACTCTGAACTCAGTCTAACTGCAGTGGCCGAAGATGAAGTGCGCCAACTGATAACATCAAACAATATGAAATACTGCTCATTGGATCGTCTTCCCCCAGTCTTTATCAAGGAATTTATTGATGAGCTGTGCCCCATAATGGTCGCTGTAATAAACAATTCTACTAACAACAATGAGATGCCAGACCGCGAAAAACTACCATCGTGGCACCTAAATTGAAAAAACCAGGCGCCGACATCTACGACATGAACAATTTGCGACCTGTCTCTAACCTGTCATTACTCTCAAAAATGATTGAGCGGGTTATTTTCGTCCAGCGCTCCCAACATATTAACAATAACGATCTCGTACCAAAATTCCAGTCTGCCTACAGGAAAGGACATTCCACTGAAACGGCTCTTCTGAAAATCTGCAGCGACATTCGGAATAACATGGACAAGGGGCGCACCGTTATTTTGGTATCTCTGGATCTCTCGTCGGCTTTTGATATTGTCGACCATAATATGCTCTTGCAACGTCTCTGCAGTGGTTCGCGTCTTACCTTAACGGACGCCGTTACCAGGTCCGCATTGGAAACTCGCGGTCTACCCAGAAGGATCTATCCTGTTGAAGTTCCTTAAGGTAGCGTCCTTGGACTACTTCTGTTGCATTGCAGCGGCCGGCTTTTACTTACACTGCTACTCAGATGACATCCAAATTTACAAAGACTTCGACCCCAAAGACTCAACCGAAGTCATAAGCACACTGCAACGCTTATTTGCCGTTCTTCGAAATTGATTTTATAACAATAAGCTTAAATTAAATGATTCAAAAACCGAACTAATATACTTCAGTCGCAAAGACACATGCAAGCCATGTTTGGACATTGATAACGCCGCAATACAACCGTCGAACTGTGTAATGATCCTGGGTGTGTTCCTTTACAGTCGCATATGTTTCGACCGTCAGATAACTGCTCTCTCGTGGGGCCGCACATGGCAACCTCGCGAAATTAGCCGAATGCGGCGACGGTTTGATGAACAGACAGAAAAAGGTGTCGTCCGAGAATTTATCATGTCTCGACTAGACTACTGTATTGCATTATGTCTTTGTCTCATATCGTTCCACTGCGACATCTGCTCCACAATGCAGCCCGGAAAGTGTCACAAACAAGCAGACGCGAACACATTAGCCCGACTGTCCGACGACTCCACTGGCTGCCTGTTGAAAAGCGGATACAGTACAAAATGCTCGTCATCCTCTTAATGCCATATATACCGTCGCACCAACATATATCTCCGATATGGTCAAACTATCAGTAGTTCCACGCCTAACGGCCTGCCGCATACTCAACATCGATGTTTCGCGCAGTAACAGTTTCAGCTCCCTTGCACCACTTGCATGGAATAACCTGCCATCAAGCCTCCGTGATCCTAGTATATCAATTGCAAAATTTAAATCTAGACTAAAAACTTTCCTATTTCCTGGAATAGACGATACAATATGATATAATATTAACAATTGTGTTATACCATTAAACTCACTTGTGTTTCATGCTGTTTTGTTTTTTCGCCTTTATAACATTTTCAATGAAATTGGCGCATTACAAATCCACTATTATTATTATTACTATTAACGCTCAATCAGTGCTCAATAGTTAAAAATATGTACGTTATTTACATTTATAAACATCGTAAACACTGAGATAATATTTGTTGCTTTCAAAAACATGTTTCATTCAACAGGTATCTATCAGCTCGTCGTCTACATTGTCATAGTGCTCTAAAACCAGGCCAATATAAAGTTACGTATTTATAAATGATTACCATTGCAACAATATAAGATTCATCAAAACAAACGTATGAATTTTACTGAAGATTTAGAAGCAAACAAATTAAAATATAAATAGCTACTGTCTTTGGTTTTGCTGTTGGGCTATACGATGAAAGTCCTATAATCTCGCGGTTATGTACAGAACATGCAGTGCCTTTTATTCCGTGACGGTAGTTGTGTGATTTTGTCGCTTCGTCACTGACGCTTTCTATGTTTGTACTGTTGTACATATATACCCAACTATCGGCTAAAAATCGAAAATTTCGAATATATAATGTAGTCAGCGTTGAAGTGTCGTTTTGATATATTTGTTGCATCAGATTTTTGGATTTAGAATATATAAAATTATGTTTACTTAAAAGAATTTCTATATATATTTCTATTCATTTGTGCTTATAGTATTAGCAATACATTTGCGAATTCACTTGTTGCTTTTTCTTATTTTAATGAAGTGAGCTAGATATTTACTATATATATGTTTAAATTCCGATTGCCTATTTTAAACGCTACGCGTTATATTGACATTTGCGAGATATTATAAGACATTTACCGGTGACTCATTGCAAATGTCATTTATTTTGACGTCTTTGCGCCACTGTCATTCGGAGTGTGACATTATTTTCAACTTTTGCCAACTTGCTCTTGGCTAACATTTAAACGCGTACACGCATAGGAAGCTTTAGTGTAAATATCTGATCAACAGGATACTTGACTATAATTAGAGTCCGACGTGTTGTTGCGTACAATAAGAATAGGGGAAGCAGTCAACAAAACTATATGCGGATGTACAGCAGTAATTCTACCTAACAACCTAATCATCCGGAATTATTGATTCATGTTTAACCGTAACTCTAACGAGCAATACATATACATACTGAAAAAATTTTTGTTTTGTGAAGAATAACAGTTCACATCTGATCAATCTGTTTGAGACACATTGGCGCAAATCCAGAAAAAAGTGGGGGGGGGACAGCTACTGGCAAATTCGAACAAGCTTCTGGTCTAAGTAAGTGAATTGGGAAAGTATACATATATCAACGTATAAAGTATCAGACATTCAAACACAAAAATACAAAATATGTATAGATCGGTTTTCTCTCAACTTCAAGTGCGTTTATTACACACCACTAAAATTTTATCTGTCGAAAAAAGTAGGGGGACGATTACTTAAGTGTCAAAAAGTGGAGGGGATTTGTCGATCCCGTCCCCCCCTCCCTATAATTGCGCCTATATTGAGACAGTATTGGTAGAGGGTACTAAATTTAGCCCGCCCCATAGATTTTGGCTGAATTTTGCTTCTAGGACAGGCTTTCATACGTGGACGCTCAATGCTGTTGTTTGAGTGAGCGAATATCTAAGTGTCGTATGGTAGTGAAAGTCGTATTTTCAAGAGGTCATGTGCTCAAAAACTTATATATTCGTTCCGGGTGTATGAAATCTTTTAAATTTAAATATTTCTATATAGTCTTTTATAGTCAAACTTCGATAGCTTCACTGCGTAGAGGACACATTTTAGAAAAGCGCTTCTACTGAGCAGTTAAGTTAAGTTACCTGCAGTAGTTATATTTCTA
>JASANE010015803.1:0-63552 GCA_030248225.1 Trileptium ribeirensis
CCTGTTACAAGGAAGCATGACCTATTTATACTATTTTGCCGCAAAGACGTAGTCACCTGGTTGTGCCTTTTACTGCTTTCGGCTATGTCCAAGCTGAAGATTGCTACGCCATTACAACTTTTAGTGTGCAATCGTATACAATGTTTTGATCAAACTTGTCCACTCGCCTATTCCTGCAGTCATTACATAATTATATTTCATTTATCTACAGCAATACGCTGATTTTCTTTACGACTAAGACCCGCTTCGCTTTTCGACTGAGGAAACCGTCCATACCGGGACCTTTATATAGCTCATTACGCTCTTTTTATTCATCTAGCGCCTAACACTAATGCCTGATTACCGCTTGACACAAACATCGTGCTCCTCAGATCCTTCTCTGTTCACTTAACGTCCTCCAGCGTATTTACAGTTTTTTTAAGAACGCACCGCTACGGTGGCCGTAATTCTTAGTTCCGACGGCCGTCGTAGCAGATAGAGGCTAGTGAAAAAACTGTCAAAGAATACGTCGTAGTAAGATACCTGAATTAGCGGGAGGTGTTTGTCGAGATTCCTGGCAACAGATCTATCAGAAGACACTCAGCTCCAGCACCTTTATAAGCATAAAGCCGTACATCCTCAAGGTCCTAGGATGTATATAGCATCCGGGTGCGGCATGTGGAGTTTTCAGAGTTTTGTGGGGTGGCCTTCAGGCTTCTGATGGGCTACAGACGGCTACCGGGTAGTGTGGGTGCGGCTCAGAGAGGGTTAAGTTAATAAAAGACCATGAGTACCCAAATTTAACTCATTTTCGAATTTATGCTAATTTTCCACAGCTCTTGCTAAAATAATTCTTAAATTTTTGCTAATTTCTGTCTATTTTCCCGAATTTCCCCCATTTTTGCTAATTTTCGCATACAGCATCGGTATGGGGCAATGGTCGGACCGCTCAGCAGTGGTGGCCTTCGACGCTTCAGGGGGTAACCTTGCACTCCGCCTATGAGCATGTGGGGATAAAACTGAAATAGTTTCCATTGCATTTTATAGTCAAATAAATTTTCAGTTGATACACTGTTTGGCACACTGTCTCCGTGGTACGATAAACATCGCTTCAACAACACTAAGTATCTGGTGCTAGATAAAATTACCATGAAACGATTTGTCAGAACGTAGTGTCACGTAGTGGAGATTGTGTGACGCAGGGGTGAAAGCTTTTAAATTCCGTTTCTGACTGTGTGTAGTCGGCCATAACTCGGGAATGGCGTAACGGATTTTCATGACCTTGGGCTCATTCGAACCGGCAAAGTCGATTTACTGTGTTTTTACGATTGGGGGTCTGGTTCTAGGGTTAGGGTTAAAATGTGGGGGTTTTTTATCCCATTTTAGTCCATTTTAGTATCCTTCACGAAAGCAAGGTTATTTTATCTTAACTTTAGAATTTTTTCTCTTTTTGGCTTTATTTCATAATAAAACGATGAATGCCGATGCCTCTTTTTTGTTTTTCGATTAAGGCTCCGGTTCTGGAGTTATGGGCTTTGAGGTATAGCACCCTCGTGGTTCATCGACCCAAAATTCGAAAATTTGTTCTGATGTCCTTGGTGGCTGAAATGTTTCACTTGGAAATTTTTGGGCATGGAAAACTCATTGTCGATTTTGGTTTTGCTGAACGACCTATGGTTCCGCGTACAGGGGTATGGCGCCACTAAGGTTAGGGGTCAGAGAGCAAAATGAGTGATTTTTACTTCGTTTTAGTAACCTGCACGGAAGCAAGGATATTTTTAACTTAACTTTCTAATTTTTTCTCTGGTTGGTTTTATTTCATAATAAAATGATAAATTCCGACGTCTCTTTTTTGTTTTTCAATTAAGGCTTCGGTTCTATAGTTCTGGGTTTTGAGGTATGGCACCCTCGTGGTTCATCGACTCAAAATTCCTAATTTTATTGTGACGTCCTCGGAGGCTGATAGCTTGCACTTGGAGGTTTTCGGGCATGGGAAACTAATTTGCAGTTATTAGTTTTGTTCTACCCTGTTCGGTATAGTGTGATATCTTCATATAGCATATCGACGTATTGGCTGTGCACGCAAAAGGCGTAGATGTACCTATGCTTCACTACATTCTGTAGTTAGAGTTATTAGTTTACTTGGACACTCGCAATAAAATATTGTTTGTCTAATGCTAACTTCATGATAACTAATTTCAGGGGCGTAATTTGCTGCCTATTTGATAATCATGCCGTGGATATCAGACGCGTAGTTAAAAAAGCACTACGACACTTACCTGCACTCGAATGTTAGCCTGTGTTTGATGACACGAATCTTTTGGTCTGAATTTCCTCCCTATGTCTGAGCAGTCATTATACACAGACCCACAGTTTTAGGGTTCGCTCGGACTATTCGTTATTCGCTCAGAACCCCCAAATTTATGGTATGTCAAAATCCCCGTCCCAGTTTTGGTGGATGGTCGGTTGAGCCGGCAACTGCTTTCCAACCGACCCCGAAAAAAGGTGAAGGTCGAAATCCCAGTAATGCGTCATTTACCTTAAGATGAGTGCTGCCTGTCGCGGCTCTAAAACCATACTTCTTTAGCCGCGATTAGGCAGTGCGATATTTTTTGGGCAGAGCCAGACCTTACAAATATATTAACTAATTGTAGAGCAAGGCTGATAAATTGTCGTAAAAGCCAGAAATATATGACGACAACGGAAAATCACGAAAAAAATGGACCTTGGTTATACATATGGTGTTATATTAGTAAAACATCCTTTCAGTTACAATAGCATAATTTTGGTATATGAAACAGCGTGTTTCACATAGCTACTACGTTGGCCTATAAAAAGCGCTTAGCGCTTAAACGAGAATTTTGAAAATACCGATATTTATGTATATATTTAACATGAATTTATGCATTTTGCTTTAATTACTACTAATCTTGCCTTTTTTGGGCCTAGAGCTAAATATTCTCCCTGTGACATAATTTGCTAAACTGAAACTAATAAATATTTTTTCAGTAATCCGTCCCGGCTATCAAATCCTGAGACCTAGCCACTCCGGCTCGGACGCACATACTAACATATCTTGGCTATTTATATTTTATTTATGAAAGGCCGGATGTGGCTGTGTGTTTTTGTCACAAGCCGAAATTGGCTCTGCCCCAGAATCCGGCCCTTGGTGCAGACAGCTTAAGGTAAAAGATGCATAATCTGAAATAACTTTGGCATTGCTCGTGAAGACACGGTAAAAGGTAAAGGTCAAAACCGCAGTAATGTGAAACAACTTTAGCATTGCTAGTGAAGGCACGGTAAAAGGTGAAGGTCAAAACAGCAGTAATGTGAAATAACTTTAGCATTGCTAGTGAAGGCACGGAAAAAGGTGAAGGTCAAAACAGCAGTAAATCTGAAATAACTTTGGCATTGCTAGTGAAGGCTCGGTAAAAGGTGAAGGTCGAAACCGCAGTAATCTGAAATAACTTTGCCATTGATTGTGAAGGCACAGTAAAAGGTGAAGGTCGAAACCGCAGTAATCTGAAATAATTTTGGTATTGCTGGTAAAGGCATGGTAAAAGGTGAAGGTCGAAACCGGAGTAATCTAAAGTAACTTTGGCATTGCTGCTGAAGTCACGGTAAAAAGTGAAGGTCGAAACCGCAGTAATCTGAAATAACTTTGGAATTGCTGGTGAAGGCGCGGTAAAAGATGAAGGTTGAAACCGCAGTAATCTGAAATAACTTTGGCGTTGATTGTGAAAGCACTGTAATAGGTGGAGGTCGAAACCGCAGTAATCTGAAATAACTTTGGCATTGCTGGAAAGGCACGGTAAAAGGTGAAGGTCGAAACCGCAGTAACCTGAAATAACTTTGGTATTGCTGGCGAAGGCATGGTAAAAGGTGAAGGTCGAAACCGCAGTATATAATCTGAAATAACTTTGGCATTGCTAGTGAAGGCATGGTAAAAGATAAAGGTCGAAACCGCAGTAATCTGAAATAACTTTGGCATTTGTAGTGAAGGCACGGTAAAAGATAAAGGTCGAAACCGCAGTAATCTGAAATAACTTTGGCATTGATTGTGAAGGCATGGTAAAAGGTGAAGGTCAAAACCGCAGTAATCTGAAATAACTTTGGCATTGATTGTAAAGGCACGGTAAAAGGTAAAGGTCGAAACCGCAGTAATCTGAAATAACTTTGGTATTGCTGGTGAAGGCACGGTAAAAGGTGGAGGTCGAAATCGCAGTAATGTGAAATAACTTTGGCATTGCTAGTGAAGACACGGTAAAAGTGAAGGTTTTGATGACACAGGCGTTTTGGTTCTTCCAGAACCACTGTGTCATCAAACACTGAAAACATCACAGTTTATGAAAGTGTCATACCCTTCCCTAATTCACTCTTGACACCACTAATACAATTGCTGAAATAACGGATCGGTAACGCTTCAGATACAGGAATCCTGGAGGAAAATGTGGATTATGTCTGTTTAGACAATATGAAATAAATTACGTAGAGTTAAAGGAACATGGTCGCATCTATGGAACATTTTCATTTCTAAACAACAGTTTCGGAAATATCACAGATCAATGATATAAATTCAGAATCACGTCGATTGTAGCTGCTAATATATAGAGGAGCGACCCACCCACTATTTATGCAAGGGCCGAAATGGTCCGCTCCAGGGCGGGCTCCGACATTTTCATTTCTAAACAACAGTTTCGGAAATATCACAGATCAATGATATAAATTCAGAATCACGTCGATTGTAGCTGCTAATATATAGAGGAGCGACCCACCCACTATTTATGCAAGGGCCGAAATGGTCCGCTCCAGGGCGGGCTCCGACATTTTCATTTCTAAACAACAGTTTCGGAAATATCACAGATCAATGATATAAATTCAGAATCACGTCGATTGTAGCTGCTAATATATAGAGGAGCGACCCACCCACTATTTATGCAAGGGCCGAAATGGTCCGCTCCAGGGCGGGCTCCGACATTTTCATTTCTAAACAACAGTTTCGGAAATATCACAGATCAATGATATAAATTCAGAATCACGTCGATTGTAGCTGCTAATATATAGAGGAGCGACCCACCCACTATTTATGCAAGGGCCGAAATGGTCCGCTCCAGGGCGGGCTCCGACATTTTCATTTCTAAACAACAGTTTCGGAAATATCACAGATCAATGATATAAATTCAGAATCACGTCGATTGTAGCTGCTAATATATAGAGGAGCGACCCACCCACTATTTATGCAAGGGCCGAAATGGTCCGCTCCAGGGCGGGCTCCGACATTTTCATTTCTAAACAACAGTTTCGGAAATATCACAGATCAATGATATAAATTCAGAATCACGTCGATTGTAGCTGCTAATATATAGAGGAGCGACCCACCCACTATTTATGCAAGGGCCGAAATGGTCCGCTCCAGGGCGGGCTCCGACATTTTCATTTCTAAACAACAGTTTCGGAAATATCACAGATCAATGATATAAATTCAGAATCACGTCGATTGTAGCTGCTAATATATAGAGGAGCGACCCACCCACTATTTATGCAAGGGCCGAAATGGTCCGCTCCAGGGCGGGCTCCCGACATTTTCATTTCTAAACAACAGTTTCGGAAATATCACAGATCAATGATATAAATTCAGAATCACGTCGATTGTAGCTGCTAATATATAGAGGAGCGACCCACCCACTATTTATGCAAGGGCCGAAATGGTCCGCTCCAGGGCGGGCTCCGACATTTTCATTTCTAAACAACAGTTTCGGAAATATCACAGATCAATGATATAAATTCAGAATCACGTCGATTGTAGCTGCTAATATATAGAGGGCCGAAATGGTCCGCTCCAGGGCGGGCTCCGAGATATAGGAACGCAATCCCGCGTGCTCTTACAGTTGGGGCTATCGTCAAAGTGACTAAAGTGGTTACGTGATCTCAAGATACCCTGATGGTTCTCTTCAGAGACCGCTGTCAAAATTACTAGGTGATTTCCTGGAGTGGTCATTTCTCGGTTTCTTTTATGCGACCAGTGAACGTTGTCACTAAAATGACTAAATAGCTCCTTTTATTAAGCGGTTCATCAAAGATTGGAAACTTAGTTAACTATGCTGCGCTAGATCTTAACATTTTTCATAAATAGGTATCCTTCGGGAAAGCAAACGACCCATATATTTACTCGCCGCTATGGCAGAAATTATGACGGTTTTGCTCAACTTCACAGTACACTCAAGCTGACACCCTTCCGTCTTGGGTAGTCGGGCTAGAATTTCACTGTGTTCTCAATGAATTCATTTCACTTCTGTGGGAAACAAATTTATTATTCTATCCATTCTATTAGACAGATGGGATTGTAGCTAGTTGCTAAGTTGCTACAGGTGTGAAAGAGCCAGATTTTTTTACGGGACCCTTCTCGAATCATCTCCGGCTCGGTCCGGGTCTGGATCCAAACAAGTTCGACCCGGCTATTCAAGAGCCATATCTAAGCTCTGCAGCTTGTCTGGGATTTTCAATCCTACTAAATACGCTACAGGGCCTCCTAGGTTGGCGTTGGGAACGCCGAATTTGTCCCCTCCCGTATATTTGAATATCCTCCCCTAGGTGTTCCTAATTTGATCCAGCACCCGTCAATCCGATTTTCCTATGTACGGTTGAGGAAGTTTTAAAAACCCGGCAAAGATTTATCGGGTTTCAGGATTTTCAGAAGGGAGCCGGGGCAACCTCGAGCATTCCTGCTACTGGCACCAATAGTACTATATGAAAAAAGCTTTTAGCAGCCTAGTCCAACTTTAATAGTACTATATGAAAAAAGCTTTTAGCAGCCTAGTCCAACTTTAATAGTACTATATGAAAAAAGCTTTTAGCAGCCTAGTCCAACTTTAATAGTACTATATGAAAAAAGCTTTTAGCAGCCTAGTCCAACTTTAATAGTACTATATGAAAAAAGCTTTTAGCAGCCTAGTCCAACTTTAATAGTACTATATGAAAAAAGCTTTTAGCAGCCTAGTCCAACTTTAATAGTACTATATGAAAAAAGCTTTTAGCAGCCTAGTCCAACTTTAATAGTACTATATGAAAAAAGCTTTTAGCAGCCTAGTCCAACTTTTCTAAAATATAATATACTTGGCTCGGCTGTCTCTGGCTAACCTTTGTGCGATGGCTAGTACTATATGAAAAAAGCTTTTAGCAGCCTAGTCCAACTTTTCTAAAATATAATATACTTGGCTCGGCTGTCACTGGCTAACCTTTGTGCGATGGCTAGTACTATATGAAAAAAGCTTTTAGCAGCCTAGTCCAACTTTTCTAAAATATAATATACTTGGCTCGGCTGTCTCTGGCTAACCTTTGTGCGATGGCTAGTACTATATGAAAAAAGCTTTTAGCAGCCTAGTCCAACTTTTCTAAAATATAATATACTTGGCTCGGCTGTCACTGGCTAACCTTTGTGCGATGGCTAGTACTATATGAAAAAAGCTTTTAGCAGCCTAGTCCAACTTTTCTAAAATATAATATACTTGGCTCGGCTGTCTCTGGCTAACCTTTGTGCGATGGCTAGTACTATATGAAAAAAGCTTTTAGCAACCTAGTCCAACTTTTCTAAAATATAATATACTTGGCTCGGCTGTCTCTGGCTAACCTTTGTGCGATGGCTCAGTTCTATATATATATCAATGCAGGCTCGGCTCTCTCAGGCAGTCCTTAGTCATGACTCGGCTTCATATATATCAATATATATTTAGCTTTTTTTCCGTAAAAATTAATAATGACACATGTATAAACCAGCTTAAACTCTTTGTAAAAGTTTATTTAACGTAAAGCGCGATATCCTAAATTGTGGAGTGTTTTAATGCATAATGTATGACAATGTAAAATCTTATTCCATATCTTTATATCATAGGTGTCGAAGGTACGTCCGGTTAATAAGACCGGTAAATTGCGGGCGTGGAGAACGGGAGTCCCAGGGGGTAGACCTCCGCCGACATTTTACTGCGAATTTTACTCCAATTTTTGCCGATTTTACCCAATTTTTGCTGATTTTTAAAACTTTTGCGCGCGCCTACTGCAGGCTTAGTCCTTCACGCGGGGGGGTCGATTTTTGCAATTTCCCCCAATTTTCTACCTATTTTTACCAATTTCCCTCAATTTATGCCTGTTCGGCTGAAATTTGTGGCAGCCATCGGCCAGCGGGAAGGGCAGGAGGGGTACGAGACGGCAGGGAGATCAAACTACCTCTCAGGAGAGGATCGGCGACGCCTCGAAAAGGGGCCCGAGTCTCAGGTGGGATAATCCCCTAGTACCCGTATGAGTATATATACGGCAGGCTTTCCATTTTTTTCATTTTGGATTCTTTTTCAAGTATTCAAGGATTCTTTTTTCATTTTCAATCCAAGGTAAAGAATATAATGCAATTTAGTGTTACATTTTCCCGAATATACACAAATTTGGGTTTTCCATACAATCCGTGTAAGAGACATGTTCGCCTTTAGTAGTTTATCATGTTACAAAAATAGGAAACTTTTTTAAGCTTGTTTGCGTGTCATATGCAGGCTTGTCAGTTATTTAATAGAATATAAATTAAGAGGTATACCTGTGATACTGGTTTGGGGTAGTACCTTCATTTGCATTTGCCATATATTTCTATAGTATTTCAAATAGTGTTTGAGTCAACTTGAGTGAGCAGTGATTTAAAAGTTTTCGAGTTTAAAGGTGTAACGAAGTTTTTATTATCAACCTGTGTGGGTAAGCTGTTCCGAGGATTTATAATACGATTAGGGAAGATGTGGTTCAAAATGTTTGTTGTGAATTTAGGCTCGCGTAGCTTCAGCACTTGCTCACGCGTCCTAATTGTATCAATACAGTGCAGTAGTTTCTCTACCGATTTGTATTCGTTGTTGAAAAATTTGAAAACATTGACGAGATCGAAGTGTAACCTTCTTAGTTCCAGTGGCTCCAGTTTCAAAAACTGTAACCGCTCGTTGTACGGCGCATATGGAAGGCCTTTGCGAGGTAATATACGTTTTGCAAAGTAGCGTTGAACTCACTCACCTGCGTCTATATCACCTACGTAAACTGGGAACCGCACGAAAGATGCATATTCGAGGATTGGTCGGACACAGGTTATGTAAGTGAACAGTAGTGTTTCAGTGTTGCAACAGGGAAAGCAACGAAACAGCATGTTGGCAATGCGGTAGGATTTGCTTATTATTTTTCTGCTGCGCGTTGTAAATTTCAAATTCTGAGTGATCGTAATGCCCAAGTCCGGGCAGGACTCGGTGGCTGGCAGTTAATCTCCAGACAACGTATACGTGAAACAAGGATTTTTCTTACCAATATGCAGTATTTAACATTTTGGGGTAGAGATTGTAAGCTGCTATTTGTTAGCCCATTCTGAAACGTGGTTTAGCGCGGTCTGCTGCAGAAATTTGCCTGATTTGTTGCCAAAGTTACATACAGTTTCACATCATCGGCAAATAATTTAACTTTAACAGAACAATATGATTTTATACAATCTATTAATGTCATTAATATATATATAAGAGAAGCAGCATTTTACAATGTATGATTTGATAGATGTTTTAACCAGATTATATATGGGATTTATTCTTTTCTGTGTTTTTTTTCAAATTTATTAACAAACACACAACACTCATCCAGATAATAGTTTATTCCCAACTACGGTTGGGCTTTAGATGCACTAAATTAGAGAAAAATACGCTATTTTTGTACCAAATCCACAGCCATATACAAAACAAACATAATCTATCATGCTGTTTTGCTGCAACGATGGAGTCACTGAGTTGTGTCGCTTACGACTTACTTCTATGACCATTCTGAAGTCTGCGATGCCGACAGTCTAAACGAATTTCTATTCGTTTCTGCTATATCATTTTGTGGCGACTAGTATAATGGCGATTTCTTGTATAGCTAGCCTTAGGGTTCAGTTTCTGCTTCATGTTTTTGGTTTTGCTTCCCCTCTGTTCAATTATCATACCCGAAACTAGCCACGTCCGCAACCAATCGGGCGGGGTTCGAGCACACCCCGTGAAGCGCGCAAGCGGCCTGCTATGCTCCGTAGCTTCTTGGGTCTGACCAAAAATTTGGGTTAAAACTTAGAAAATTCACAGTCCAGCCTTGAGGTTACGATAGCCGGGGTCGTATGGGCATGGTGTTAGGAAGTTGTGCCATGCAGCTGCGCCCCGTTATTACATTTACAATATATGATTTGATAGATGTTTTAACCAGGTTATATAAGGGATTTACTCCTTTCTGTGTTTTAAGGTATTTAAGGTACAACTTTAAATTTATTCAAATATATAACATAGTGTCAAAGGTCCGTTGAAACAAATGCGTTAAGCACAACTTTTGACTGTTTCATAGGAAATCAATGCACTAGCCAGGACCGGCGCTGATATGACAGTGGCCCCCTCCAAATTATGGTGCGAGTGATGCCCTTCAAACTATGATGTGGGTGGCCCCTAGTGCCTCCCTCACGCAATAACTATCCCCTTCAGCCACTGTATTTCATTTTCTGAAAGAAAGCACTGAAATTTTCACGAAACAATTCAAATATGAGTCTTATCTAACTAAATTGAAATAAATTTCAGAATATATATGAGCGTGGTTGCGTCTCCTACTGGAGTATAACGGTTCAACGTATAAAAATATTGAACTCGTGACCGGTTGTATTCGAGACGATTTTATGAGGCTGAAAAATTATCTGTTTTCTGTGTGGCCCCATTACATATAAATGCCTCTCAATTGGGAAGTTCACTAACGCCGGCTCTGGCCGAAGCTTTATAATGGTAGTGTTTATGACGTTTCAGCGGGCATCTGGTGAGAATTGGTTTTGCTCATGGGCTGTGCGTTTCCGTGGAACGATTCGTTTATTGTATTATTTCGTACCATTGCTTATCAGGCCAGTTGCATGAAACTAATCCAAGTATTTCGGCAAAGCACCTGCTTTATTATCTACATAAATAGAACGCCTGATGCAAACCTCGTTACGCTGATATCGGTATGCCGTTTGTTAATAAACTTCTGTGTTGCTCTGAAATAGCTAAATGTGCGATAAATTTCAATAAAATATTTGGTCTGGTTTCAAGTAAATTTATTTGTAGAAATAAATATAAAATATTAAAATTAAAAATTTAAAAAGAATCAAAACTAAATATAGTACAATACATTAGTTTAGCTTTGTACTACTACACAATAACTACGGGAATCTCGGCTCCGACGGTACGGACATGTACTACGTGCTGACGATGAAACGTCTCGAAAGCTAAGAAAGGTCTCACTAGATGTCAGCGGAAAACGACCTAAGGGACGACCAAAATAACGATGGCTCGACACAACGACCTCAACATCGCCGGCATGCATCCCGATCAATCCTACAACTGCCACACATCCAGAATAGCGGACCCCGCCTCTCTAAGGGACAAACACTAAATAAAAAGAAGAAAACATTAGTTTAACTAATAAACTTATATTTACGCTGAAATACAGTACACAAAAATCGGATATCGTGGGGAAGTGAGGTAGAAACTCAGCGAAAGCACCTTTTTCAGCTATGTCTCTATAAACTCTGGACCAGTAATCATCTCTGGTCTATAAAAGAGATCCCTTTAAGTCAGGATCGACTCTTTTCCGCTATGCTGCATTTTAGTCGATTATTCTCGTATTTTTAACTGGGTTAAAAAGAGGTAATGGATTTTTCAGCTTTAATCCGCTTAACGACTTACGCTTAGCCTAAGACTTAGGCTCAGTCTAAGTTTTAGGCTTAGGCTTAGCCTAAGGCATAGGTATGTACTGTAAGGTAAATAACAATAAAAATATGGATTCATCAACTTCGACGTCAATGCCTGGCCACCAAGCATCGTGTTTTACCAGTTATCCATGTTGTAAGCGATAGAATTATCTAGAAAGCTGCCAGTTTGTTGCAGTGAGTGAAACTACTTGGCACTGTTTTTGAGGTTACTAGGTAGCCT
The DNA here is from genome assembly GCA_030248225.1 of Trileptium ribeirensis. Classification (NCBI taxonomy): domain Eukaryota; kingdom Metazoa; phylum Nematoda; class Enoplea; order Enoplida; family Thoracostomopsidae; genus Trileptium; species Trileptium ribeirensis. Next base: position 11,955 of record JASANE010015803.1, read on the forward strand.
AGCTCTTGTTGCTATTTTAACCTGAAATGATCTGAAACATTTAGCAAAAAGTCATTTTTTCATTAAACGGATTAACGGATTTTTTGTGTTTATCTTACTTATGGCGGAGATTTGCTATAATTTCAGAGAGTGACTGGGACCAGATGAGCCAATGTTGGTGTCGGTCGTTTCAGGTCCAGAATTTGGTTCGAATCCGGCGTGTAAAATGATATATTTCATGGATAATGCCGGAAATTCTTCGGTACCACGGGGTACCAGTCGAAATTTTAAAAAATTGAAAAACATATTCGTGTTAAATGTGACCGAAATGGATATTTTCTGAACCAGCTGAGTCAAATGGCATAAGATTATGGCACTATGATAAGTGTCCGATTCTTCTATCTCAATTCTCAAAGAGTGTCAAAAATCATAGAAATAGTTGTAGGTTACCATTAGTAATCGTTTGAACCAGTTTTACCATTAGTGATCGTTTGAACCAGTTTTACCATTAGTAATCGTTTGAACCAGTTTTACCATTAGTGATCGTTTGAACCAGTTTTACCATTAGTAATCGTTTGAACCAGTTTTACCATTAGTAATCGTTTGAACCAGTTTTACCATTAGTAATCGTTTGAACCAGTTTTACCATTAGTAATCGTTTGAACCAGTTTTACCATTAGTAATCGTTTGAACCAGTTTTACCATTAGTAATCGTTTGAACCAGTTTTACCATTAGTAATCGTTTGAACCAGTTTTACCATTAGTAATCGTTTGAACCAGTTTTACCATTAGTAATCGTTTGAACCAGTTTTACCATTAGTAATCGTTTGAACCAGTTTTACCATTAGTAATCGTTTGAACCAGTTTTACCATTAGTAATCGTTTGAACCAGTTTTACCATTAGTAATCGTTTGAACCAGTTTTACCATTAGTAATCGTTTGAACCAGTTTTACCATTAGTAATCGTTTGAACCAGTTTTACCGTTAGTAATCGTTTGAATAGTAATTTGAGTTTATTAATTTGTTTTTGTTTAAAATAAGTTTATTACATTCATTTTATGGTTACATTTTATGAGCGGTACATTGAAACTCGGTAAACCATTACTTAACTTTTGAGCTCGCTATGATAGTCTTAACGCCTGATGCAAACCTCGTTACTCAAATTCTTTGGATAATCGGCATCATGTTTGTTAATAAAGTTTTGTTGTTGTTGTTATACAAACACCACTATTTAAAAAATGAAATGAAATTAAAATGAAATTTGCAATCGAGTTTTAATCCAATTGCATACAGTGGACATTGTAGCTGGGTGCATTACTTCAGGTTGAAGATAAAGACGGTTTCCCAGAGTCATAAAACTGGGTTTATATAATCATACATTAACTATTAGCTACGCGCAATATGATTCATTCACCACCAGCACAACGACGATTCCGCCGAACCTCCGCAGTATCCGGGACCAACACTCCGAAAGATGACGATGCTACTGACGCTAGCCAATACTGCGTTGACAGCAACAAAAACACCGGCGATATTTGTCTCGCATGCGACGAATATGACGGCTGGATACATTACGCCTGCGCCAATATTCCCGCAGTTGTGGCAGAAAACATCGACGGTAATGAGCGCATTTTGGTAGTCTGCAAAGCATGCCTTGCGGAAAGTTGCAAAAGATGCCAACAACGTGTCGACCGTCTAACGCTGTCAGCACGAACGTAGTCGAACAAGGGCCCGGTCTGAACCTACTTGTGAGGCTACAAGAAGAAGTAGCGTCACTATCTTCTTCAGTCAAAGCCACCGCCGAATCACTACAACGTCTTACCTCTGCTCCTCGTAAAACCGAAAAACCCACTGCGCATGCTCCACCAGCACAGGATTCACGGTCAGTTACCTCATGGGCAAACGTGGTAGCTCGCAATAGTGGGTCCGAAGGTCGCGTCATTTATGACGCTGACAACGAGGACGATGCGAAACATTGTCGGGCTCTTGTATTTCGTGGTCTTCCAGAATCGTGTGATGAAACTGCAGCAGCTCAAGACGTCGTAAAGCTTCTTGATCCGTTGGCAAAGGTTGAAAAAGCTTTACGAATGGGAAACTTCAATCCATTGAACCGAAGCAGCTCGCAACCACGCCTGCGCAAGGTTTGTTTTTCTTCGTCCAGTGTTGCGAAATCGGTTCTTAGTCAAGTTCGCGAGCTTCGCGACCACCCGCGCTACAAATCGGTTTACATTAGATGATCAATGTCCGATCAAGACCGACGCCAACTAGCAGCACTTTAATCCAAAGCATTCGAACTGAATTACAGTCTCGACAAGGATGAAACGAATACTGACAGATATGTAGTGATTAAAGAAAAATTGGTGGTCTTCAAAGGATGTACGCGTGTTAACGGGCGTTTGGTTAAGGGTAAATGCACGGAACTAGATTACTCAATAAAGTCATCGAACGACAAAATATCGGTTACTTTAAACTAAAGCCAGGGACTGTCTCCGTTGGTGAGTCACCTGAAGCAGCCAACAACTTAATGTCCGACAACATATTCCTGAATAGCATGGTGAACTGTAAATTAATAAACGCACGCAGCCTGGCCAACAAACTGACCGACCTAGAGGTGCTCTTGAATTCCGATCAATACCATATTATTGCTGTAACCGAAACATGGCTTAATAATTCCATAACAAATTCACCGCTGGAGCCGCATCGGGAGATACAGCATCGCCAGAAAAGATAGAACACACTCTAGAGGCGGTGGTGTTGCCTTATTTATTAGAAATGAGTTAAAATTTGCGGAAATTACTGAAAACTTATCATCAGGTAATGACATTGAAATTGTGGCTGTAGACTTATACCTTCCGACAAAGCATCGTTTGATTTGTTGTTATCGATCATCAAACGGCGATGCAAACTGTATATTATTATTAGCCGAGCTCTTCAAAAAGCTTGCGACACATCATGGCCTGTGAGTATAGAAGGCGACTTCAATCTGTTAGATATAAACTGGGCCCCTTCATCGTGCCCTCATAGCTTAATTTATGAAACTTTCATGAATAGTATATATTTTCGAGACAGGTCTTGAGCAACTCGTTACCTTTCCAACAATTTCTTAGATCTCGTTTTGACAACATGCGTACTAAATGTACCTCTTGTAGAGCGCGGCGAACATTTTTCTACTTCAGACCATTTCTCAGTTGATATCGTTCTATTGGCGAATTTGGATACAAGTGTTCAAAAAGCCACATATGGCTTCGTTTTTAAAAAAGCTAATTTTCCAGCAATTAAGTCTCACTTGGCAAATATCAACTGGGATTTGGTACTATATAGCATTTACTCTGTCGACGAGAAATGGTTGTGCTTTTATAACATTTTGATTGATGCTTGTTTACATTATGTCCCGAAAAAGACTAAAAATTGAAATACTAAAGCCAACTACCCTTTTTACATTAAGAGACTGTTATCGCATAAACTTAAATTGTGGAAAGAAAGTAAACAATCAGGAGATTTCACAAAATATAAAAGCAACACAGCAAAAAATGTTCCCAGGCGATTTTTGCTTACCAAAAACACCGAGAACACAAAATTCTTAACCTCGGCGATCGTATAAACTGTTTAAATACCTCAACAATAAGTGTTTCGCTAAGAGCGGTATCAGTGCCTTGAAGAATAGCCAAGGTGAACTTATTACTGACGAAAATCAACGTTCAAATTTACTAGCAAATGCTTTTGCAACTGTATTTGCTCCGGATGATGGAAAGCTTCCTGCACTAACAGAAGCTCCTGACGGTATAGAATTATCATGGATATCCTTCAGCCTGATGTCGTGTACAAATTTATGGGAAAATTAAAAAATAAACATAGCCACGCTCCAGACGAATTTTCTCAGTCCTTTTTAAAAGAACTCCTCGTTGAGTTGTGTAACCCACTTTCTCATATTTTCGAACAATCATTTATAAATGGCGTTTTACCTAACATGTGGTCCTGTTCGGATGGTGTACCCATTTATAAGAAAGGATCAACATGCGAACCACTGAACTATCGGTTAGTTTCACTCGTATCGAACTCTTTCAAGCTGATGGAATCGACAGTTAATGAACAATGATTAAATTACATTTCATCAAACAATTTAATAGCAAAAAGCCAGCACGATTTTCTTGCAAAGCGTTCTACTTGTACACAGCTTTTGGAATGTTTCGATAGCTGGTCCATTTCATTGAACACGGGAAATTCAATTGATATTGTCTATATCGATTTTGCCAAAGCCTTTGATACAGTATCGCATAAAGTTTCATCGTTCGGCATTACAGGCCATCTCAAAAATGAATCGAATCTGTCTTAAACAACAGACGGTTTCGTGTAAAAGAAAAAGAAACTTGCTCTAAATATTATCCAGTAACTTCAGGTGTGCCGCGAGGTAGTGTACTTGGTAATTCGCTGTTTCTGTTGTATATAAATGATATCACTGATTATTTTATGCCTAATGTTGATTTCAAAATTTTTGCTCATGATGTTAAACTTTATGTTCATTACTCTCCAAATGGTACCGATCAACAACAATCCCGCCAAAACACGGTGACTTCAATTGAGCAATGGGCACAAAAATGGCAACTTTCAATCTCTGCTCCCAAATGCAACCTGTTGCGACTTAGAAATCCAGTGGCCGAAACAAATTACATTTTATGCGACGAACTTTTAAAATCGTTAAGCAATGCAGAGACCTAGGTGTTTATGTCAGTCACAATCTGAAAAGCAGTTCTAATTGCAGAGCTGTGGCTAAACAAGCATACCAGACTATAAATGTTTTATTCCGATGTTTTCTGACCAATATCGACCGTGTTCTGTTACGGTCCTACGTCACTTATGTACGACCAGTGCTTGAGTATGCTTCCCAAGTCTGGTGCCCGTGTCAGCTAAGTGATATTGACTATATTGAGTGAGTACAAATATATTTTACTCGCCGTTTATTCACCAGACTAAGATGGGCAAAAGTACCTTACAAGGAATGGCTCAGTATTTTAAATCTTGAGCCGCTTGAACTACGTCGACTTTATCTCGATCTTACTATGGTCTACAAAATTTTAAATTCAGATACTGATGCCTGCAAATACATGCTCAAAATGTCAGGCGTATCGCAAACGCGTGGACACTCATTGAAACTAATAAAAAAGAATTTCAAAACAAATATTTTAAAACATTCCTTCGGAATCCGAGTAATCAATGCCAGGAATTCGTTACCCGAATTCGTCGGCAATAAACCTCTCGTCCACGCTTCTAACTGTCATTCAAATTTTACTTGAAAGATGTCGAGTCGTCTTGTCGCAATTTCTGCATTACGATAGGAATATGTGACCAATTTCGAGGCAGTCCCTCTAGCCTTCCTAATCCTATGAAAAATTTCGTCGAAATACAAAATGCGGTTATCTATTTTCGTGTAACTTGTTAGTGCATACTAAAGTGCATGTCAGACCTAACAGTGTCTTTCAAATTTTTCTTTTTACAAATCGTACTTTTGCATAATTCGAAAATCTTACATGCATCTCTACGTGCAGTGGCTATTTGATGTTATGAATATTATAGTTTCAACGTATGATCAGTTGTAAGTGGCTCTATGCCCTTTGTGATCTTATCTGTTTATTTACCACATGTCAGTCTATTATTTTTGTATAACAGGATCTTTCATCTGGTCTATATCTCACATGGACAGTGTGAGTATGGACAATGCTTAACAGTTCTATGTAATAAGGCTGGCTTGACCGGTAATAAACTATGTTGTTGTTGCTGTTGTTAAGACTTTAAAATACTCACTTGCCATATATAAGTGTTATTAATGCGTGGAATTCGCTCCCAGAATCTGTAGGTAACGAAAATCTTGTGAACGCTAGAAGCGCTAAACAATTCAAAAACTTACTTAAACATGTTGACCTAAAGCGTTTTTACATTATGACAGACACATATAATCAGTTGTAAGAGGGCAACCCTAACGGATTAGTGTTTACTGGTTGACATAATGGTGTTTATTTGTTCTAACAAGAATAATATTTAGTTTTAATTTTGGCATGTATGTATAAAATATATGCAGTTATCAACCAATAATATTTTGTTTGTCTGTTTGTATTTTATAGAGACATTTTGAGTTTTTTTCGCTTATATATTTTATTGTTTATATAAGTGTTTATTTTCTTAATTTATATTCAATCCTAATAGTATTGTAACCAGGTCAAATACAAGCCACTTAAACAGCAGTGGTTTCTTTGTGCTGTGACTCTTGCATGACTAGGTTAATTTGAGAAAGATTCAGCAGCATGATTGATCTTCATGTTTTGCCGAGTGTAACTGAGTATTGTGGAAAGGTTTTGTTCTATATTGCCAGTTAAACGAGCTTTTCTTTAGATGTCATAACCATCCAAAGGAACGTTCTTCTGACCGCTGAAATCATCGTCATCGCTAGACAGAGATGGTACAGCTGGAAATGATAACCACAGACGACAGAACACTCTCTAAATAGCTTTAGAATACGAGCTTCTGAACGTAAAATGCAACAGATAAGCCCGCACCTAAAGGCTATATAAGAAGCAGTAATCAGGCAAGGCCTTTGTAAGATTCACAGCATCAATCGAAGTTCATAGAGTCGATTTCGATAACTTCACCCTGAAGGAAGTAGTATTAGTAGCAGTGAATCTTTCACGGATAGCCAACATTAGATTCAAACCAATGCAATTTTCTAGAGAAACAGATTTTACAAGAATGAATTGTCGATATTTAGTCATGTTCCATAATGTCTCTGGCACGTATATAGCGCAGGTAAAGCAGTTTAGTAATTTGATTTCATCCGTAAATCAGTTGATTTAATATGCCGCGATGATCAGAGAAAACTGAACATGACCATATAGCTGACAGTTTGTACTGAATTATTTTTGTACCATATCAGGATCACTTTAATGACGACAAATATACGTCTACTTGACGTTGCTAAATAAACGCTAGAACGTTGATATATTGTACTTAGGTTATTTTAAGTTTTAGTAATCCAGTTATAGCAATATGGAATTTATGACGAATTCAGTCATCGATCCAAGCTTCAATTCTATGCAATGCAATGAGTTCGTACAACCGGACTTACATCCAGCATCGCTGCTATGATGGTCTTAACTCCTGACGCAAAACTCGTTAGTCTAACAAACTACTAGTCTGCGATTTTTTTAATACATTATTGATTGATTGATTACTATCACAGGGCATCCCTTATATTTATACACCACTCTAAATATTATACTTATATCGGGGATAGTTAGTTATCATTAGCTTGACTATAAATACGAAAACGGTTAAACCAAGGTAAACTTTAAACTAATAGTTTAACTGACTATAAATCTTTGTTGTGAACAGAAATCGCTATGATTACTATAACAACACTTCATATCACAACTTGCAAGTCTTGCACGTACAGCTGCAGCAATAAAGCATTTGCAATTAGGTAACATACATATTATATATATACGTTGAATACTATAATAACATTTTTGCTTATTAAAATACTGAAACGATTTCGGATTCAGGTGATTTGTGTAACAGTTCTGAACTTCAGGTATTTTAAAATTGTACTAAATACGTTGTTGGACGAATCAACATGTTTCTAATTTATTTGCCTATTACACAGGCAACGACTTTCCAGAGCGCGAGCATTTGATTACTAAAGTCTCGCCTCCTCGGCGAACAGTCGCAACTCAATACGCTTTTATCAAAGTCAAACTTTATTGAACATCAAGAGTATGTGCAACAACAACAAGATTTTATTTAAAGAATGTACACATATAGCATACAGTAATTAAATAAAAAATAAATCAGATAGGGTTTAATCCTCTTATATCTGATTAAAGGTTTCTGTCGTAATGTAAAAAAATGGTCTAGGTTGACTTTTTTTTGAATTAAGGCATGACGATTGTATGAATGGTTTACCATCAACATACTCAGGTAGTGAATTCCATGCATCGATAACGCGAACAGAAAAGACTGCATATAGATATAGCTACATGTCACAACGAAGTAGTCGATAATAACTTTGATGTGTGAATATGTAGTAACCAAGAATATTCAATAAAAAGGCTAGAAAGAGGTACGAGCCCTACTCTTAAGGGCAGATTGGCGACGGGACGGCTTCCTCGGATCACAAGCGTAGACCAATTCTCCTCACAGAGGTGCTGAATATCGATTATGTATTGAAGATTGAATTTTCCAATTGCCCAATACATATCTGAAATTTAGTATTAGTAGTAAATCGTTTATTACCGGTCATTGGATGTTGCAGCTCGAAGGGTTTTGCATCCGGAGTTAAGTCCATCATAGCAAGCCCAACCATTAAGGAATAGCCTGACTGCAACACCCTCTGCCAGCCTTATATAGACAATATAACAAATATATACATGGATAATAAACATGACAATATCAAGAGACCAGTAAATAAACGAAATATAAACCAGAAAAAGAGGTAAATCCTCTTACATTTCTGATCAAAGGTTTCGATCAAATTTCAGGAAAAATTTGCCGCGATCAATTGTTCTGATTTTTAAAAAGTATAAGTCGAGGTTGAAAACCTATTTGGTTCATGTTCGATAGAATACTTCAAAATATCCTGATATGTTGCAATCTGTTTTCTTCATTGTATGTTTTTGTAACGCTTTCGTGAAAAAACACTTTATAAATGCCTAATTATTAATTGGTGATTATAAACCGATAATTCGTTCAGAAATTGCAAAACCTTGAGGAATTATACGCTTTTTACTGTACAATTATGTATTAAACACATATGGTTTCGTATATTAGTAAATATATTACCTGTATAAACATTAAAATGTGCATATATAAATATAATCTTACATATCTAAAGTTTAAGATTATTGAATTCGAGTGGAATGAAAGAGCGCAGCGAGCGAGTGGAACAAGAGTTTTCAATTTTGGCTCTGGAGGGGGGTTGAGGAAGTCCTACCTGTGCGTGTCTGTCGCACCTGGATCTCGAACTCGTTAGAGTTGTGTTTAGAATAGCCAGGCTATGCCAGTATTCGGCCTTAGATGCAGTACTGCATATTGGGCCGTGCGGGAAAATCGCTAAATTACTGATTTGGGCACTGTTTAGCTTATTGCCAGTTCTGACAGATACTCCGATATGCTCAGAAATCCTTGTTGATATGTGTCGGTAGAAACTACCGTTGTAGTCAGCTTCACAAGCAGAATATGAATATTTATAGACAACGGAAGACTTGAGGGCATCCGGAATATGGTCTTTGAAGCAAATACAATGTCCGAATCTTTGATAGTCAATAATTGTATGCAGTGATAAAACATGCACATTCAACAAAAACATATACCCTAAAATATATAGCCTAATAACGAAAATTTCTTCACTAAATCAGCAAAATCAGAAAGGGAGTTAGCCCACTTAGGTTTAGGTTAAGCGGGCTGTCTAGTGAACTGTAGCCTAGTTACGAGCCTTTCATTGCAAATCCAGTGCACAGTACGCAAATAGGGAGTTAGCCCACTTAGGTTTAGGTTAAGCGGGCTGTCTAGTGAACTGTAGCCTAGTTACGAGCCTTTCATTGCAAATCCAGTGCACAGTACGCAAATAGGAAGTTAGCCCACTTAGGTTTAGGTTAAGCGGGCTGTCTAGTGAACTGTAGCCTAGTTACGAGCCTTTCATTGCAAATCCAGTGCACAGTACGCAAATAGGGAGTTAGCCCACTTAGGTTTAGGTTAAGCGGGCTGTCTAGTGAACTGTAGCCTAGTTACGAGCCTTTCATTGCAAATCCAGTGCACAGTACGCAAATAGGAAGTTAGCCCACTTAGGTTTAGGTTAAGCGGGCTGTCTAGTGAACTGTAGCCTAGTTACGAGCCTTTCATTGCAAATCCAGTGCACAGTACGCAAATAGGGAGTTAGCCCACTTAGGTTTAGGTTAAGCGGGCTGTCTAGTGAACTGTAGCCTAGTTACGAGCCTTTCATTGCAAATCCAGTTCACAGTACGCAGATAGGGAGTTAGCCCACTTATGTTTAGGTTAAGCGGGCTGTCTAGTGAACTGTAGCCTAGTTACGAGCCTTTCATTGCAAATCCAGTTCACAGTACGCAAATAGGGAGTTAGCCCACTTAGGTTTAGGTTAAGCGGGCTGTCTAGTGAACTGTAGCCTAGTTACGAGCCTTTCATTGCAAATCCAGTTCACAGTACGCAAATAGGGAGTTAGCCCACTTAGGTTTAGGTTAAGCGGGCTGTCTAGTGAACTGTAGCCTAGTTACGAGCCTTTCATTGCAAATCCAGTTCACAGTACGCAGATAGGGAGTTAGCCCACTTAGGTTTAGGTTAAGCGGGCTGTCTAGTGAACTGTAGCCTAGTTACGAGCCTTTCATTGCAAATCCAGTTCACAGTACGCAGATAGGGAGTTAGCCCACTTAGGTTTAGGTTAAGCGGGCTGTCTAGTGAACTGTAGCCTAGTTACGAGCCTTTCATTGCAAATCCAGTTCACAGTACGCAGATAGGGAGTTAGCCCACTTAGGTTTAGGTTAAGCGGGCTGTCTAGTGAACTGTAGCCTAGTTACGAGCCTTTCATTGCAAATCCAGTTCACAGTACGCAGATAGGGAGTTAGCCCACTTAGGTTTAGGTTAAGCGGGCTGTCTAGTGAACTGTAGCCTAGTTACGAGCCTTTCATTGCAAATCCAGTTCACAGTACGCAGATAGGGAGTTAGCCCACTGAGGTTTAGGTTAAGCGGGCTGTCTAGTGAACTGTAGCCTAGTTACGAGCCTTTCATTGCAAATCCAGTGCACAGTACGCAAATAAAATGCAATATAGGTCTGGTTATAAACTATATTGTTGCTGTTGTAAATAATAAAGCTATTCGCGACAAGTTATAAAAGACTGACAATCCATATAACCTGCCAGCTGGGCAATGTCGGAGTTAAGTGAAACGGATTGTAACAGCTGCTCATTGAACCAAATCAAAGTAGACTGACAAAGATTTAGCTACAATATGAAAAACAACAACAGACCCTGACAGGACAGTAGCCAGTTAAAGCAGTGATGATTGGATTATGTCAAGTGCGTCTACCCCTAGCGGATCACATTAAGTTTCCCCTAGAATAATTGTGCAACGTTTAGGCCGTCTAAACTAAGTCGATGATCAAAGTTAAGCTTTAAATTTTTGTCCTATTAGTGTTCATGTCGAGTTTTTACCGGCCTCATTTAGAGAAAGAGGGAAAGTGGGACTTAACATGAACGCGTTTCAGAAGCAGAACACTGCAGTAAATGTAAAATCTCGTATGTACCATAGGAACTGAATAAATTTGTATTGTATTGTAACATGAGTCTAATAAGCCTGCTTAGCGGTACAAAGGCGTAAATAAATCTTGTATGAATAGGTAAATGGTAGAACCGTTTGTGAATGCGCCAAACATAAAACAATTTCAACAACTTCTGTTAGAACTAGATTTATCAAAGTTTTAAAAATACGACAGAAACTTATTATAGTCAGCTGTAAGAGGACAGGGTCACCTCTGACTAATTCAAACGTTATTAACAAGTGACATAAATAATTTGTTTTATTTCATTTCACATAAAGGTAGTCTCGTACGTACCATAGGAACTGAATAAATTTTGAATTTGAATAAAGTATGTTTATCGGTCTTTGCAAATAACTGAGAAAATGACTCTAAGTAAGCCATTGCCTAAGTATCGGGCTTAACGCCTAATGCAACGCCCGCTACGCGCTCATTGTCATCATGTCAGTATTTGTTACTTTAATAAACTTTTTTGTTGTGGTAGATATATAGGTACTACGCTAAAATTTCCGAAAGCTCCATGAAAAACTGCCGATAAATTGATAAGAACTCTTCATTTCTAACCTTATAATCAGAGTTTTAGCTTTGTTTTTCACTAAACAGTCAGAATAGTAAAAGCTAATTTATAGCTTATCAGTATATTAATGATTATATTACTCGTGTTTAGACAGTAAAATTTTAAACTCAAACAAGACTAGCTGTAAAACAAACAGTAAACTACCAACTTAACTAAGCTTCTTACAGAACATAAAATGAAATTATTGTTTCTACAATAAGTAGTATATCTATAAGTTCATTAGAAAGAAAGATAAGAATTGTGTATTTCTACTAAACAAGTATAACACCAAAAGAGAACAGTGAATTTGAAGAGATAAAATTCGTAACAAGAGACAATAATGTTTGATAAAAGCGACCAATATAGATAACCAAAGACTCCAGCAATAATTTATTCAACTTGACTCGACTTAAATTGTCAAAGACTAAAATAGTTTTGTTTCCAAATTTTCCGCCCCCAAACTCAAACATATATATATTACCACTGACGTGGCGATGTTTGATGACAAACTGTTTGTAGAAATTCAAATCTAGTCAAACAATTATGCTTAAGTTTTAGCGCCGAAGCGGTCCACTTTGTAGTTTTATCAATTTTCGCCAAACCCAATCATTATAAGAAGGGAAGACACCGAAGCAAAACGAACACAACGCCGCTACAACACATTCGATTGTCACTCGGAGTATTAATGAGAGAATTTGATAACTGAAGTCGGACTGTGCTTACAAAGACTGATCGAGTTAAACACAAAATTACTAAATATTAACACAACACACTGTCTGAATTTCAAATTTGGACAGTTTGTCGGGGCGGTACAAAACGAAACTCACTATAATTTATTACGTAGTCCATTATTAATTATTATGTACAATATATTATAGAAATAATAGCTCTATTTTTCCAATTTATAATGTTTTATAGTTCGTACAAAATTACATCGTATACACTAAAATACATTACAAACCAGTGACGGGTCCAGGAATGTTTGATTAAGAACAGGGGGAGGGCTCTGTCAAAAATGTTTTTGAACACTGGCTGCAGTAAGCGAGCTATTTGATAGAATCCGACAGGAGATTGCTACCCCAGTCCCAGCTATGAATTTAGCTATAACTATATGATTAGCAATCATAAGTTGTTCATGATAATGAGATTATAATTTTACGAAATTTCATACAAAAATAAATGTATAATATTGTCGGGGCCTACGGATTATAGGGTAGAGCTGAGACTAAAGTATTTGGAAACACTGGGTTAATTTTTCAATATATTATATTATGAAACGTAAACTCTAAACGCAACCAACTTTTGGCAATAATCATTGAAAAATAAATACCTAAGATGAGGTAAGTGAGTAGACGTAGCTAGGTACTCAGAGTACGACACATCTTAAACTGTCGTCCATTAGGTTTTACTCATATAAGTTTAAGCAACTTTACCCCCTTTCTGCCCTTACTTTATTCATTTCCTAAATTTTCTACCTTATTATAAAGATGTGTGGCAATGTTCTGCGAACGCTAGTAAGCATGCTGTGCGGACGACGCTTAATGAATTCTCATTCTCGAAGTCGTGTGAACACACGTATGTATTAATAGGACACAGGTATGTATTATAGGAACTGAATAAATTTGTACTATGACTGACGTTTCGTAAAAGTGGGAATAATTTGTTTGAGAATTATTTTATCCACAAATTTTCGGTATGTAATATATAGTGAAATATATAAAAAAAATTGTCTAGGCGAGACTAAGAGTGCTTAAAACCCTTAGTGTAAACGGGGTATCATGGTGCCATATTGAACAACATATATATCTATACCAAAATATAATAGAATTTTGTGATACTTCCAGCTTTGAATAAGGCAAAGCCCATTATTGCGAATAGGTTCTATTAGACTTCAGATATCTGGACAACTAAGTCTTTATATGGCAACAACAGACATCAATAAAACAGTCGTATTAGCCTCAGTCTAGGCAAATCTATAAACCGGATTAGGTTAATCGTGTTCCCAAGAATGGTAGGTACAATATGTATTCATATAGACAGGAATGATGACATTAAAAGACAATCAGAATACACATCCGCTATTTCACTTATTAATGATTAACGGCACGATATATATTTAAATATTAAAATCTATTGTATTATGTTGATCCGAACGAAATAAAATTTTTAAACATTCAAAATATCAAACCTTGACTTAACCTATTTGTGGTTACTAAATTTAATTTAGGAAAACATTTCCTATAAAAACTGTCAACCTAGCTTTTGGGGATACAGTACAAAACATTTATGAAATTAGCTAGATGTGAATAATTTTTGCTAGTAATTGAAGAAATAACTCATAACGAAATACCTGGGAAAATTTGTTCTATCAGATTTTCTGACTTAAAGTACAAAAAACTTGGTATATAATTAGGACAACTTGGTTATACTTACATATTTGGGAATAAAATTTAGGTCATTTTTTCTCCGAACAGATACGAAAAATTTCCCCAACATTTGGGGAAAATAATTTGCTCAAAATTTAGGAAAAATTCTAATATTTAAGACTCTATTGTTTTACAGCCCATTTGCGGAACCTGAATCCAAAAACTGAGGATTCTGAAAGCAAGCATGTGGTTCTCAAATTTAGTATGTTATCGTACCTGAAGTCTATCAATAGCAGTAAGTCCAACCAACCTAGTCCACTTTGTACCCTGTAGTTGCGTATCTGGTTTAAACTGAAATAATATTTAAGAACATTATATGTTTGATACTGTACCGCATATCTGTGTGATCTTCAGTCTCTATTTCACTATAATTATTGGTAAAAAGCATAAAAAAATTCAGAAAAACGTTTCAAGTAAACTTATTTTATTGTAAACTGCCCGGATTGAATTTCATTTTCAGCAAGTATATGACCATTCGTACAAACACACCACTCACCCACGAAACGATTTGACATTTTACGGCAAAAATCTATTGTTTAAAAAAAGAATCCGGATCAGAACGGATCTGTATATAATTCTTTTGATCCAGACACTGATGTTTTTACTTTAAGGTATTCATTAATGTTGAAGCGCCGTTGAAACTCCGGAAACTTCCCTCATTTGAGAACAATCGTACTCCGCCAATACAGCCGTCATATATAGTTATTATGTTATGCTTGGAATTTTCAGAGTACAAATTTGAATTCAATTCTCTTATTAACATGATCATATATCATGACGGTATATGGACTTTGAAGTTTCTTCCGGTGAATCGGATAATATGTAATCAGTGATATGTTACGTGTGATTACTTGTAGCAATTTAACAGGAAAATGGCATAATGCTTTGAGTTTCTTGCTGTCTTGTTCTAAACGCAAATGTATTGGTCAATTATAATGACTGAAACTGTATTATTAGTAAAAGTGCAAACCCTACCGAAACTCAGATAGGCATTATAAACAATTACAATAGGGAATTATTCTCGCTCCAAAGCTATATCAGTGTATACTAAAACAAATATATCTATATGATTCGAAATGCCGGCGAACGAAGACAGTTCTCAGGCGGTTTGAACGTTCCTGGCGACAATCACAGTGTCAACTTGCCAGACAAAACTATGAAAATCAAAAGCAACTTTATCGACGTCTGTGTCAGCAAAAATTCAACAATCATTGGAAGGTTAAAATAGATACAGTTAGAAACAATATAAAATGGAACGTCATCAACGCTATGTTCAACCGGAATAGTCAACCAACCTGTGCCACCAGACCGCGTCGACGCATTTGCTAGTTGTTTTTTAAACAAGATAATTGCTATTTCCGTCATCACAACAAACGTTACCATCAGCGAGTTACCAGGGTCCCCAAATACATCTGAATGCTGCAGCCGAACAGTTCATTACAACTCTCATCACAGAAAGCAATTCGAAATGTTGCGCACTAGACGACCTGCCACCTGCAGTAATAAAGAAGTTTGCGATTGGCCTAGATCGGCCACATGCGGGATTTATCAACGAGTCTATTGAAACGGGAATTGTTAGCAACAGGGAAAAGACATCAATCATCCATCCTCGACTTTAGTGTCCAAATGCCGACATTAATGACATGAACAATTTTCGTCCAATTTCAAATATCTCTTTCCTTGTCAAAATTATGGAACGGGTAGTGATGGGACAGCTGATCAACCACTTATAGAGAAACAATCACATTCCCAAATTCCAGGCTGCATATCGGAAAGGTGAATCCACAGAGACTGCATTGGTCAAAATTTGCAGCGATATTCAGATAGCATTTGCAAGAAAATAAGTGACTCTGCTAATGAGCCTGGACTTATCTGCTGCTTTCGATACAATTGATCATACGATGATGCTTCAACGACTTCAAGATGTCGGAGTCTCACGTTCCTCATTGAAATAGTTCGAATCTTACTTCGACAAATCGAGAACAGCGCGTTCAACTACGGAGATCCATGTCAAGGACTACAGTCTTGCAGAGCGGAATCCCCCAAGGCAGCGTCATTGGACCAGTGCTCTTCAACGTCTTTCTTGCTCCGGTGATCCAAATGGTTGCGGCGGCTGGTTTCAATATCCACAGCTATGCTGACGACGTTCAGGTATATAAATCTTTCTATTCCACCGAAGAAGCTCATATAGTGTCATCGGTGCAACGTTTATTTGTTTCCATGAACTCTTGGTTTGGTAACAACAAATTAAAGCTGAACAAAGCGAAAACTGGACAAATGTATCTCAGTCGCCAGCAATATGTGGGCCGATCTATTGACATTTGGGGTGAAATTGTACATCCTACTCATACCATAAAGATATCAGGGGTGACTATAGACACGAAATTGACATTTGAGAAACATATCGCTGACCTTGCAGGATCGTGCACGCGGCAACTACGAAAAATAAAGAGAATTCGAAACCATCTGGATGTTTATACAACCCATCCAATCGCCAGGGCTTTTGTTATGTCTCGAATTGTCTACTGTAATGCATTGTATGGTAGTTCACAGTCTGTATACCTTTTGCCACTTCGTTGTCTTCTGCACACTGCGGCGAGAATGATTTCTGGGACTCGACGATACGAACATATAAGTCACGTCTTACGACAACCTCATTGGCTGCCTCTAGATCTAAGAATTAAATACAAGATGCTGATGGTCATTTATAATGCTTTAAGCTCAAACACTCCATCTGATATTGTTGATATGTTGAATCAGTCGTCAGTGGCACGACTTGCCAATGAACGAGTACTCCGAATCGATGTAACAAGAAACAGTAGTTTTTGTTATCTGGGACCATCGGAATGGAACAACTTGCCAAGTGCGTTACGAAATCGGAACCTGATGTAGCTCAGTTCAAATCTAAGCTGAAAACTCATCTGTTCCCGGTTGCATAAATACAAATTGTTTATAACATGAGATCTTATTTGACATTTATTCTGCGCTTTTGTCACGCTTCGGCGAAAAAGGCTGGTTACAAATGTTTTTATTATTATTATATTTACAGAATTGCAACAAAAACGAAACCAACCTATATTCAAATTACTAAGATCTTCATATAATAAAATGTATGAAAGACAATGCTTCACCGTACTCGTCAATATCAAGTGAAAGACTTAGAACAAAGTCGCATAGTAGAATTGATCTTTAAAAATGGTCTGAAATCATAATTGTGATAACACATGAAACTAAGAACTATTTTGACATCTTTTTTCACAGTGTTTTTGTTCTATTAAAAATAAAAATTCTATCAATATTTCTTATAACTCTCGCTACGCTGACCCCCTCGATTACCAGTATATGTTGGTTTAATAAACTTATTTGTTATCTATAAATTCTTTCTAATACCTCATCTTACCATAAAGCTTAGTGTTAAGCTATAAGCTATGTATAATCAAAAACTTGGGCGGCGATCCCTAAAAATCTAGGAGGGGGTGCAATCCCATTATCCCACCTGGAATCGCTGCCCATGAATCCAGCGAAAATCAAGCATTTGGTAAGAAATGTTTTAAACTCTTTAAGACAGACCTCCACACATGCCATATTTTAACGCCGTATGCCCCAAAATCCATAATTCCTGCTTCAAAACTGAAAATATCAGTGCTAAACATCCAAAACATTACAACAATACAAGCGCTACATAAAAATGATTTTATCTTTTGTTGGATACAGCTAACTAATGAATACAACAGAAACGGTAAGCCATTGCCTAAGTTTCGAGCTCGCTATGACGGCCTTAACACCCGATGCAAACCACGTTACGCTGACTTTACCAGTTACTAGTATGTATTTGGTTAATAAACGATTTTGTTATTTTTTGTTTTAAAACGGGTGAATAAATTCCTCCAATTACATTTCTGAGAGCTGAAGGTTTCTATCCAAATCTGGAAGAGTAACCTGAAAAAATCCACCAATTTGAGAACAGGTTTAAAAATCCACATAGCTCTACGGTCTTGAGCGTTGAGTATGTTAGGCCAACCATTTCTGGAAGTGAACACCAAGCGTTTATAAATCCTGTAGAAAAGTCGTATATAAAATTTTTCATAGCGAATTCTCTTAAAAATGTCAGTAGAGAATGCGCGAAAAACAACTAATTTGACAATTAGTAGGACAACACACAAAAATACACAATTATCTTAGCCACATGTTCCTAAAAACGAAATTACCAAATTCTAAAATAAATTTCAACACCTCACTCTCTCATAGTCAGTAGAATGGATTGTCCCTTGTCGACAAGCAGTGATTTGGTGTTCTTATCAGTAGGAAAACCAAATATTTCAAAGGCTTACCCAATTTATAACTGACAAAATCAGGTTTCGGTCAAAACGCGAGTGATTCAACAACAATTTAACTACCGATATATATCAAAACTAATTGTCAAATAGCGAAAAAACCAGCGACCAACAAAAAGACAAGTTTTCATTTTGAGGAGAATAAAACGGAACATAAAATTCTTCTCTAAAGTCTTAAGTTGGCTTTAGAATGGCTTTAGGGATGGATGTCCTTATAAAACTCGTTTGGTACGACTGAATTGAAAAAATATTTTTAGCATTGCCACATATTTTTTGCTTATTTGCGATATCAGGCGAATATTTTAGATAATTTGGCCTAAGAGTGAACGAAAATTTCACTATAATAGTATATTCACTATAAATATAATATATAATATTTATATATATATATATATATATATATATATATATATATATATATATATATATATATATATATATATATATATATATATATATTTTATATATATGTATATTGCACTGATAATTTTTGAATTATATTCACTGATAAATCAATTGATTTAGTGCCAATTTTATATACAGTTTAGACTAACTTCGATCAGTTCGTGCCGTAAATCAGAGTGAAAATTAAATTTATTATTTCGTTGTAAAATTGAAAAGTTTATAAATAATAATAATACTATTATAAATAAATATATTATAAATACTATTATATATACGTAAAATATATATATATTTACATATTTATAATTAATAATTTTTGTTTTCAAATTCAAATTTTAATTTTCCGACAACATACGGTGGTATCGGCAATTTTTTCACGAAATTTGTCGTTGTCGTCGGGTCAATACCAAAGGAACTACGTAAGTCAGTAAAGGGTTAAAATGGCTCCCAGATGGTGATTCCCAAAATTTTGTGTGTCAAACTATACCATTAATTAAAATGATTTGTTGCTAACTAAACGGCTCATTTATGTGAAATGTAACTATCGCACGAGACACTGTAAATCATTCGTTGGAATACGATTTATGTACGTGTGTAAAACTTCAAAGTAAGCGACGTCATCTTACTTTGAAAATCGACTCTGAACACAAGATTATTGTCGAATCTATATAGAATTTGGTAGAGCTAATGGATCATCTAAAATTTTACTACATAGGGTCCCAATGTTAAGGGTAGTTGGGAATTCGCTGACCTAAGAATATACCAAAACTGATATTTCCAAAATTATTAACAGTGAGCTCGCGCTTACTAAAATACGATAGACTTTTAGCTTTTCAATGTTTATAGATTTACAGGGAAATAGGTATCATTCGTAATGATATATTTATTATACACTGGCCCAGTCCCAGGAATGCTTAGCAGTAGTTAGAAGAGTATCAGAGATCATGATTTGTACTTATATTTTGATCAGGTGTGGACATATATACGCCAACTTGTAATATTTGTACATTTTATCATAATATATCCTATTCATGATAGAACACGGAGTGCTCTATCATATGTTTTATGAGAATACTAGTAGATTTTTTAACGAATTTACCTGGACTTTTTAAACTAATTTCCCTTTGGAAATCTTCCTTTTTTAAGAAATACGGTTTCATTAGTTTCGAAAACAGCCATTATTGATTGTATATTTTTTATTGTTTCGTCCGGGGCGGCATTCGATTTACTACACAAAAAGACTTCATTAAGTTAATTGGAATTTTGAAAGCACATTCCAAAATTTTATATGAATAAACATATGCATTTTACATATTTACATCGTAGCATTGTTACCTTGTATATGACTTTGCTTTATTTGTTTTGTACTAATACAAAATTAATATTTTTAAATTTCTTTTATTTTTAATGTACGCAACGTTAAATGATGATTTTAATAGACTAATTTTAGTTATACAATTATGTTACTTTTCGGCCCAGTTAGTAGTTATACCTGAGTTGTTATTAGACTCGATTTAGAGATGGATCAACTGAAAATCCCAGTAGTAATTAACTAAGTAATAATAGGAGGTTTTAATTATCTTATAAAGGCAGGTTGTGTAGAAAAACAGAAAATCCACGGGGCGGAACCCTTTGCGGATACAATGCTTGGTTCGCAGGTTAATAATAATCGATTGGTGACATCGATTTATACAGTTTACACACACAAGATCGATATTGTGTTATAGACACATTGTCAAATTTTATTACATTTATAATACGTATTATATATCATAAATATATATTTAAATTATATATTGTATACAGCATACAATGCAAGATATATTATATACCGTGTGTGCGCATAAGGGAGCGGTATCGGGATTCTCCTAAGTATCCAAGCCCCACCACGGAAGATTTTGAGAACTTTGGAAGATTTTGGTAAAAATTAAAAGACTTTGACAAAAATAGGGAAAAACATTAGCAAAAAACGGAAAATTATATAAAATTTTAGCCAAATTTCAAAAAACTATGAATCTCTCAAAGTTTAGCCTCCTATATCCCGTCTGAATTATATAGCTCACAACGCCGGCATAAAATGACAGCGACAAATTAGGAACAGTGCTAAGATAACAATTTTGCGGGTCGATCGAATATATATTGGGGCACTGCCACCATGGGAGTCAGTGTAGGCGGCTGCTTTTGTTTGATCCTTGTTCGTTTTGTACACAATTATTAAGTAAGCCAGCTTGGCCCATTCGTTATCGTACCCGCACCGCTCTCGGTGGTTCATATCTCATATCTCTATCTATTTATATATTTGATGAAATAAAATATGTTTGGGCCAACATACAAATATGACACAGAATAATGTGTTTGAGACGAATATATAGGAAAATGGAATCACAAAGACATTAAATCCGACAACCAATGGAGTTACAGTTCGACCAAAGCCGGTCCCGGCCTAATGGTTGGTGGGTAGATAAGCGAAGCGTACGTAACGTCACGAAGTAACAGAGAGTTATAAGCGATAGGGTCTACATAAACTTATCTTAGCTTTAATAGTCGTAATGCTAACTATGAGTCCGAGACGAGTTCCCCCGTTAGTATGGAAGCGAAAGATGAAAAATGCCGCCCATTACAATGATAAACGATCGAGCGCTTGAAACCCCAATTGTCCAAAAATCGTTGCAACATATATATACATACGACGTAAACACCAACGAGCGAATAACCGAAACGCGCCAGAGAGAGAGCCATAGTCATTTTTCTTTGGATAAATTACCGACAAAATGGACCTAATACAACACTTGCCACATAACTATTATTATTACTATAGCGGCACCATTTGGAGCTGCAGTAAGAGTTAGTCGACTACTGCTGATAAGGCTTAAACTGAACGAGTATAAATACCTAAAACCAAACTGTAATAGCGCTGGCTTTTTCAAAGTAGTTCACTAAATTTTGTTGTTGTGGGTGAGCGAATGGTCGCTGGGGTCGTTATATGGGTTAAGGGATACATGCTCACAGGGGAGAGGGCATTATCCCACTGAAGCGTCGGACCAGCCTTGAACGAAGCGCCAATCCACCCCCGGAAAGTAGCCCAAACCCCCTGAGGCTCTGCGCACCATTATCTTTTCCGCGCTGCGTAGGCGCGCAAAATTTCAGCAAAATCCGGGGAATATTAGGGAATAATTGATAAAAATTCAGAGAAATTTTAGATCCTAAAAAATTTTAAAATTTACCACCCCTTAGCCTAGTATCACTTCGCCTTCCGCCAGTCCGATTCCTCCCTGGAATGGTCGAAGCACCGGCTACACCCCGCCCGGCAGACCTCGTCATATCTATGGAGCTCGCAGCGGGCCAAACAATAAAGAAGCGGTGTTTCCCAAGCCACGCTTTTCAATTTACCACTATTTCTAGGTGAATCATGAACGGCACCAAAACATCACAATCATGAACGCGCCCCACAACCATGAATGCTACATCCAGCTAAAACCGTTCTAAAATAAATATGCACGCCCCTTTCTCTAAAAACAAAGCCTTATTTTAATTTTAATAGTTAATTATACTCAATCTAAGTTGGTTTGACACTAACTATAAGTATTAAATAGTTGTAAATTTATATCTAAGCGTAGGCCATACTATGGCATACCATACGTCAACCTTGAGGGTATTGGCTTGATGGGTGAGTGCCAATTTGGAACACCAAAAAACGTGCGGTTCAGGGTCTCTCATGGTCCATGAGAATTTGGACTAGGCCATGTTTATGATAAACAATGTCTGTCATGTTACTTGAATTCAGCAGAAAAAGATTATGGGCACAGTATATATATATATCTATGGGAAACTTCAAAAGCGTGACACTTTAGGAAATATATAGCGCCGCCATGTTACAGTTAATATAATATTATAGTATTAATACAGCGAGAAAAAGTTATTAACAAACAGTTCACCGATTTCCGAACGATTAGTGTAAAAAAATCAACTGGACCAGAAATTATCAATGTCATTATTGCGAGCATGAAACTTAGGCAATGACTTGTTAAAAGTATAGCCCGGTTTAATAATGAAGGATTTGCTTTTAATTATAAGAAGGTCTCATCTTAATGTATTTAAAGTCGCGTCTGCAAACTAATGTATTTTAGTTAGTTTACAGACGAAAACTATTAACGGGGGTGCCACAGCAACAACCTCCACAGAATTACCGCCCTCTACCATACTGGATACTATGGGCGTCGAAACGGACAGGTTAGTGGGGCACCGTGCTCCCTCCTCCAGTTTGGTAATGGTGCCCATCAATTTACAACTGTAACAAATTTTTTCAACGTGATATCGTTACTATGTTGAGTTGAGCCTATATTTGATACTTTCTGATGACGCCCCTGGTATGTAGTTGTTTTCAGTACTTAAAAGATTTTAATCAAAGCTCAAATATTTTTAATAAAACATCTAAGTCTTTAAACAAAAATTTTAAATTCTAAATTAAAACAAAAATTTTTTTAATTAAACACAATGTATTTTGATAAACATACATTTTTATGCACTTTTTATATTGTAAAATAGATAAAGCTATATCATTTACACCACTTCCTGAGAATAAAAGTAATTTAGCTCTTGTGACAGCTTTAAATGTGAGCCTCCATATTCGGTCAATCCTAAAAGCATCAGTTGTTTTTCGCTTTTATAAAGGGCACAGTCGTGCCCCAATGAAAAGGTGCAACTGGCCGACATAGTGTTATAAAGGGTTGGACGGGTATGGGATCTCTAGTACCCACTTGCTTAATACACACAGGCAAGCGGTTAGTAAAGATATCATAGTGCGTTTCAAACTTAGTGTTGTAAGGGGTTGGACGGGTATGGGATCTCTAGTACCCACTTGCTTAATACCCATAGGCAAGCGGTTAGTAAAGATATCATAATGCGTTTCCAACTTAGTGTTATAAGGGGTTGGACGGGTATGGGATCTCTAGTTCCCACTTGCTTAATACCCATAGACAAGCGGTTAGTAAAGATATCATAATGCGTTTCCAACTTACTTTTTGACCTAGCTGACGGCAAAAACTGTCGATACAGACTGCGACTTGATGTTGGCAGGCTTTACTCACTTTATTCACGCAAAGTAGTAAGGCATCGGTGTAGATAGACACTGTCTCTACTTAGTTAAATATTTTCCGAAACGACCTTTCGAATTCGGTTTAGGCTGGGCCGTAGATGTTCATGGGGATTGGAGGACTACTCAATGAAGCGTCGGACCCCTGCAACGCGAAGCACCCACCCTCTATCCTCAGTCATAGCTCTACTAGTACATGACAACCTATAACAGGTTAGCATATATATTGGTTTAGATGTCAACACCAGTTTATTGCGTGGGCAATACCGTGTGACGTCTATTAATTCTATCAAGAGTTCATTAGGAGAGAGTATGACACTTCCCTGCACTCTAATGTAAACCCATGTTTATGGCCTGACCGCCCTTAATTACTTGAGGGAGGTCATTACGGACAGACCCCCTCATTTTGGAAAGTATGCGAATTCACCAGTTTCAGGAGAGGGCTTCGGTTTATAGGCAGCTGCCGGTTTAACCGACCCCCTAAAACTGGAGGTCAGAGTTACCCTCAAAGTGGTGGTATTATATACCCCACCTAAAATGATGGGGTCTGTGCATAATGACCCTCTAGAAGTGATGGAGGTCAGGCGGAATACGCCCATGTCATCAAACATAGGCTAACGTTAAAGTGCTACCGAATATATATATATACTGGCCTTTGTACAAAGAGTCCCACAGCGAGTCGGTCGACCTAGCACGCGGGTGATTCAATACATACCCAGTCGATGTAACACCTGTGAATAACCTAAGTAATAGAACCAAATCATCCACGTTGTTCGTTTTTGTGGATACAAGTTACGATCGAACTTTAAGGGAAATTCAGAGATTTAGGTGTAAGAAATAAACCATTTCTATCCTTCATTGGTTCGTTACTGTGTTTACTGAGATTACTGTCCGGGTAATGGTCTTTTACCACTGCATTCCACGATGCGGTCTGTTTCATTGGATACAATTGTTATTTTTGTACGGATTTCCATCAAATTTCATCCAAAAGTTTCGATTTTCTAAAATTTTCCGGACTATTGACATCTATTAACAGTTAGTTATCTAAATAAAAATGACTAAGGAATTCCATCCATTTACACGGCGATGAATAGACAAAGTCCTAAAATTCTTCAGAGGGCATTTTTCAGTTTCAGCAGTTCAGCTCTCATCGTAAAACTGATTACTACTGACAAGCATGTTCTCGAATCAGAGGGCATTTTTCAGTTTCAGCAGTTCAGCTCTCATCGTAAAACTGATTACTACTGACAAGCATGTTCTCGAATCAGAGGGCATTTTTCAGTTTCAGCAGTTCAGCTCTCATCATAAAACTGATTACTACTGACAAGCATGTTCTCGAATCAGAGGGCATTTTTCAGTTTCCGCAGTTCAGCTCTCATCGTAAAACTGATTACTACTGACAAGCATGTTCTCGAATCAGAGGGCATTTTTCAGTTTCAGCAGTTCAGCTCTCATCGTAAAACTGATTACTACTGACAAGCATGTTCTCGAATCAGAGGGCATTTTTCAGTTTCAGCAGTTCAGCTCTCATCGTAAAACTGATTACTACTGACAAGCATGTTCTCGAATCAGAGGGCATTTTTCAGTTTCAGCAGTTCAGCTCTCATCGTAAAACTGATTACTACTGACAAGCATGTTCTCGAATCAGAGGGCATTTTTCAGTTTCAGCAGTTCAGCTCTCATCGTAAAACTGATTACTACTGACAAGCATGTTCTCGAATCAGAGGGCATTTTTCAGTTTCAGCAGTTCAGCTCTCATCGTAAAACTGATTACTACTGACAAGCATGTTCTCGAATCAGAGGGCATTTTTCAGTTTCAGCAGTTCAGCTCTCATCGTAAAACTGATTACTACTGACAAGCATGTTCTCGAATCAGAGGGCATTTTTCAGTTTCAGCAGTTCAGCTCTCATCGTAAAACTGATTACTACTGACAAGCATGTTCTCGAATCAGAGGGCATTTTTCAGTTTCAGCAGTTCAGCTCTCATCATAAAACTGATTACTACTGACAAGCATGTTCTCGAATCAGAGGGCATTTTTCAGTTTCAGCAGTTCAGCTCTCATCGTAAAACTGATTACTACTGACAAGCATGTTCTCGAATCAGAGGGCATTTTTCAGTTTCAGCAGTTCAGCTCTCATCGTAAAACTGATTACTACTGACAAGCATGTTCTCGAATCAGAGGGCATTTTTCAGTTTCAGCAGTTCAGCTCTCATCGTAAAACTGATTACTACTGACAAGCATGTTCTCGAATCAGAGGGCATTTTTCAGTTTCAGCAGTTCAGCTCTCATCGTAAAACTGATTACTACTGACAAGCATGTTCTCGAATCAGAGGGCATTTTTCAGTTTCAGCAGTTCAGCTCTCATCGTAAAACTGATTACTACTGACAAGCATGTTCTCGAATCAGAGGGCATTTTTCAGTTTCAGCAGTTCAGCTCTCATCGTAAAACTGATTACTACTGACAAGCATGTTCTCGAATCAGAGGGCATTTTTCAGTTTCAGCAGTTCAGCTCTCATCGTAAAACTGATTACTACTGACAAGCATGTTCTCGAATCAGAGGGCATTTTTCAGTTTCAGCAGTTCAGCTCTCATCGTAAAACTGATTACTACTGACAAGCATGTTCTCGAATCAGAGGGCATTTTTCAGTTTCAGCAGTTCAGCTCTCATCGTAAAACTGATTACTACTGACAAGCATGTTCTCGAATCAGAGGGCATTTTTCAGTTTCAGCAGTTCAGCTCTCATCGTAAAACTGATTACTACTGACAAGCATGTTCTCGAATCAGAGGGCATTTTTCAGTTTCAGCAGTTCAGCTCTCATCGTAAAACTGATTACTACTGACAAGCATGTTCTCGAATCAGAGGGCATTTTTCAGTTTCAGCAGTTCAGCTCTCATCGTAAAACTGATTACTACTGACAAGCATGTTCTCGAATCAGAGGGCATTTTTCAGTTTCAGCAGTTCAGCTCTCATCGTAAAACTGATTACTACTGACAAGCATGTTCTCGAATCAGAGGGCATTTTTCAGTTTCAGCAGTTCAGCTCTCATCGTAAAACTGATTACTACTGACAAGCATGTTCTCGAATCAGAGGGCATTTTTCAGTTTCAGCAGTTCAGCTCTCATCGTAAAACTGATTACTACTGACAAGCATGTTCTCGAATCAGAGGGCATTTTTCAGTTTCAGCAGTTCAGCTCTCATCGTAAAACTGATTACTACTGACAAGCATGTTCTCGAATCAGAGGGCATTTTTCAGTTTCAGCAGTTCAGCTCTCATCGTAAAACTGATTACTACTGACAAGCATGTTCTCGAATCAGAGGGCATTTTTCAGTTTCAGCAGTTCAGCTCTCATCGTAAAACTGATTACTACTGACAAGCATGTTCTCGAATCAGAGGGCATTTTTCAGTTTCAGCAGTTCAGCTCTCATCGTAAAACTGATTACTACTGACAAGCATGTTCTCGAATCAGAGGGCATTTTTCAGTTTCAGCAGTTCAGCTCTCATCGTAAAACTGATTACTACTGACAAGCATGTTCTCAAATATTAAAACAAAACTTATGGAGGTGTTACAACAACAAAAAAATACAACTGTTGAGATGCAATCGTAGGACTAAATATCAGAAAGCTAAAACTAATCCAGATTTCTGTCCTACATTGGAAATAGTCTCTACGACCGATTTTATCTAGTTTTAAAGCTAAACACTTTTTGAGTTGACAATATTTACAAAAAACAAAGGATTTACTGGAAGATATGTGTAGGATATATATAATGTAACTCAGTACGACTCAATCAGGTTGATATATCATCTTTTAAATTACTTCAGATATATAGGCAGATGTAAGAGGCGAGGTTTTACCGCCCCCCCCTCTGCCATTACGTTATTAATTTCCTTATCTGAATTACATAACTTATTATAAACATGTGTTCTTCGAACACTAATAAGCATGCCGTGCGGACGATGTTTAATGATTATTCATTCTTGAGTCGTATGAACGCGTTTTAGAAGCAGAACACTGCAGTAAATGTACAGTCTCGTATGTACCTTAGGAACTGAAATAAATTTGTATTGTATATTGTATGATACAACAGCTTTATGGCATATACGATGAATTCGTTTTTTAGTCTAAGGTTCATCTATCGAGTAAAATTAAAGCCAGAAAGAACCAAAGTCCCACACATATGATCACAATTTACTACGGAAAACAATTATAGCATCCTCCCATGATAAACATTATATGAGCCATAGCGTGAAAAATACCAAAACAATATGATGTTCTGTTTTGTGAAAACATAGCGTAAAATTGGAACGAAACATGGGGTTTTATCAAAAAACTCAAGGCATTAGCATACAAAAATCATACATAGGAGCCGCCACAGCACTGTTTGGCTTTCTCGTACTATATCGAGAAATAAAGCAAATGACAACAACAACAAATACAGTAATCCAATTTCAAACATATCACATTGTCAGAGAGATACGAAATAATAGTTTGTCCGTACGGCTCATCAGGGCCCATGTCAACTTTAGGGGCCGAAGTATAATGCACGCCATGCCGTTCTCGATATACTAAGCCTAAGCCTTAGTCTTAGCCTAAGCTAAGGTCCCTATATGGACCATATAGTAAGCCTAACCCTAACCGCCCCTCGAACCCCCGCTCTAAGCTGTTCTTTTTTCTAACGGTATAACGTCCGGCCCCTAAAGTTGACATGGGCCCGGCTCAGGAACAAAAGAAGAATCGGCCTAGCCAAAAATAACACGAAATAAGGTAATCTTGGAAACATATGATCATACCCACACCACGCGGGTGCACGGGGGACCGTTCCCTTCAGTTATCGTAGTGGTGGGGACCTCTTCAGTGAAGTCCCCATTCATTCGTAAAAATATTGGCTGCTGACAGACTATTGGTCTCCCTCACTCTTACGAGGTGTGGTGCGCCCCTGCATATGATGCCACAAATATTACCCGATCATGGTGTCAGGTTCTAATCGTAGTCTTTTTGCCAAAGTTATACACCCATTTACAATACAACTTCTATATTTTCATTTCCATTAGCGTATTTAGGGGGCACTGGGCCATGCCAAATTTTTTGAACTTTCAGAAATAACAAGGGTCCACCTCTTGGTATTGACAGATACGTCTTACAATATAGCAATTGTAATATATGGCAGAGCTCTGCGAACGCTAGCAAGTATGCCGTGAGGACGACTTTTAATGATTATTCATTCTTGAGTCGTATGAACGCGTTTCAGAAGCAAAACTCTGTAGTAAATGTAAAGTCTCGTATGTACCATAGGAACTGAATAAATTTGTATTTTATTGTATTGTAAAATAAAAATGGTTTTTATAGCACTACTAAATAGTATATGACTCGAAACTCCTGAAAGAAAATTCTAAATATGCCAAACTTTATTTGACTATGGTTGATACATTTGTATTTATATTGATTAAAATTTTACATTTTTACTGCAATGTTCCGCTTCTGATACGCGTTAAGTACGGATCGAGAATGAATATTCATTAAATAAATTTATAGTTGAGAAAAGCGATTCTAATAACGTGAGGTCGGTGTTATTCGGTGAAGATTTGGATAAAAAACCAGTCGAACAAATCTGTAACAATGTAAAATATGTTTACTAAGAGATATATATGGCAAGTATCAAATATAATGGCTTTTAAGCAATATTTTCTCGGAAAGGTGGATTCAGTCGATCAAATATTTATACTTAAAATTTAAATTCGAAATTTGATTAAAATCTTAAAGCCTTTTCTTCGTCTAATTTAAATAATACTGAATCGAGTGAGCACTATCCAACCTTTCGAAGAACAATGTATTATCAAAACAAATAACATCCCGGAACTACATCTCTAACCTCTACAAAGAACGATTCACAGCGCAACTAGAGTGGTTCTGTGGTCAAGCCGCTGGGAACACGCTAATCTCATATTGCCGCAGCTTAACTGGTTACTCCTAGATCAGCGTATTAAATGCAAGACATTGCTAATTGTTCGAAATGCACTAAAGACGTGCACTAAATACCTACATTGCTAAAATGCTTCATTTGTCAAACGTGTCCCGGTTGGTTGATGGAAAAACGCATCCTACGCGTGAACATACCCTGGAGCAAATGTGGGTTAATCTGCATGGGATAGCTTATCAGCAGCTATGCGTCATGGTGATCTGACTTTAAATCAATATAAGTCGAGGTCGAAGTCAAATTTAAGAGTTAAGTATCATAGATTTAAATAGTTCACTTAGATAATTTATGTTGTACTGTAAATTGAAGTTTCGAACATAAAGGATATATAATCCTTAATATCATGGGCATCGCAAGATCTTCAAAAATAGAAGGGGCCAGCTGTTTACGTTTATTTTGTTATAACCCCGCCAGTTCATTTTTCACAATTGGAAGTAAAAAGTGGGAAGGGCTGGCCTGTACGTTAACCGCTATTCTAAGTACCAGGGTGGTCCCCGGGAGAGACCTTGAGCTTCCCCAGGAGATGAGGTCCGGGCGGTCGGCGTGGGGAAGGAGGGTAAAAGCATCAATGGGTTCGGCGCCTACAGCGCTTTGAGGGAATGTAGTGACCTATTATTGGGTAGCCGGGTCGACCAAAGAGGGAGATCCGGACGTCAGGGGAATACTCCACCTACCTACCTATGAGCATGTAAGTCATTGCTTAATATTCAGTACTAAATTCCTAAAAAATCTTACTGAGGAATATTTTTCGTAAAGAAACGGACTAATCTTTTCCCGCATATAATCTATATTAAAACAAATTCGGATTTATTGGGTTAGCGGCAATTTCGGATTTATTGGGTTAGCAGCAATTTCGGATTTATTGGGTTAGCAACAATTTCGGATATATTGGGTTAGCAGCAATTTCGGATATATTGGGTTAGCAGCAATTTCGGATTTATTGGGTTAGCAGCAATTTCGGATTTATTGGGTTATTCATAATTCGTTAGCGCATGAACGCCGCATGACATATATATGCACATATAGGACCTAAGCAAGAACCTTAATATTTTAAATAGGAATAACAGATAGAATCGCTTTAGATAGATCAAACTGATTTACGCCCAAATCACAGGCAAAACGCCGCTGTCTATGCGCGAAGTCTTGTTACATTCTGAAAGGGTTTGTGTGCCAAACACAGTACTGGGCCGAAAGCAATTAAAATTGTTGTTTAAAATTATTTTATTATATACTAACAATCCAGTCTATATATATTTTAATAATACTTTGTAATATACAGCTATTATAATATGTAATAATAAATAAATAAATATATATATATAATAATATACTGTACAACATAACATGTGAATTATCATGGCTGTCTTAGCCTATCATTACTTTTCGTAACATAAAAGAATAAACAGTAAATTATACTTATGGTATAATAAAGAATAAATAAATAAAGAAATAAATAAATAAATACATAAATAAAATAAACAAATCATCCACGTTGTAATCGTCCCAATCATGAGGTCCCCTTTATTTGACTGAAAAACAGTTGCCATCGAAAAAGATCCAGTCGCCAAGGTTTTTTAGAAATGTTATCATCCTTCAGTAATTTATCAAAGCACAATCAGTTTTTAATAATTTTTTTATATGTTTGTGTTTTTTTATTTTATATTTACTATATTATTTGCATAGATAAAATGTATAACTATTATATTTGTTAAATTTGTATATGTATACAAATTCACAAATTTATTCAGTTCCTATGGTACATACGAGACTTGTACATTTACTGCAGTGTTCTGCTTCTGAAACGTGTTCATACAGCTCGAGAATGAATGTTCATTAAATGCCGTCTGCAAAGCATGCTTACTAAAACATAATGTTCACAATACACTACACTACCAGACATTTTATAAAACATAGAGAACTGTTTTAGGTGCATATATATGTACATATATATATGCACCTAAAACATTTTATAACATTTTATGTATATATATACATAAATATGTATATATATATATATATATGTATATATATATGTAATGACTATTAGATTGTAGTGGTCACAAACAGAATCTCTGATTATATATAATAGATTTATTTGACTGTCCCTAAGCGTTTTTAAAAGATTTGAAAAATTATGCATGGATTTATGGAAGTTAGCTGGCCTGGTGACAGCTTAGAGACGCTTCGTTTATCAAAAGCAGCATATATTAAAGACATAATTAGTAGCATTCTCAATTAATTATAAACATGAGGATTGCAGAATTATGTATTATAAAATAAAAATATATGAATTGGAGCAGTGGCAAACCTGATTTCTAACGAGCTAGATTTGCATTAAATATTTTGTCTCTGCTGGACTAATTCAAGACGTTTGCAGCGTCCCAATTTTATTCAGCAAATAAACTCTCACGATTAGACTAGTAATGTGTTCTGTTACTATATTGTGAATAGTACAATGAAATTAGGTTGATACCTGTAAGATGTGAAACCAATGTCTCCGCCTAACGGCTGTAAAGAAAAGATATGGACGATCCAGCAATGTTAAATAATAACGAACGATCAATCAATGAACCCTTGAAGAAAAGTGAGACGGCATTAATGGCATTGGAACGTTTACAAATCAGGGTGGGACTCTTCTACATTCAGAGACTCAGGAACAAGGAAGACGGGTAGTACCCAGAAAAGAAGGAGTCTAGTCGGCGGCGGCCACCCTTATGACCAATCGTTTTGCACAAATCGGGTGTTTTACTACTTTTGTACTAATCGTGTAGCACTAAACAAGAAAAATTTCCCTTCAACTTGCTTATACAAATCTTGGGGTGAAGGGCAATGCAAAAAAACATATCTTGGGGTGAGACAAGGTAAATGTTTCTATATATATTTAGGACAAAACCTGTGTCCAATTTTGGGACAAGGCTTAGACAAGACATTCAGAAATACCGCAAAAATCCACCGTGATAATCGTGGAACATTATTATACAGTCTGACCGAAGTGTCGCAGTCTTATTCTTTTCAAAATGAACACATTTCGATATAAATATTCTCTAAAAGTTCTATTACTAACGCAAATACATTGTCGAAGTTAACGTGAAAGTTTTTCGTTATACATTAAATTAAATTAATGAAATCCATTAAAAAAATAACGAAAAAGCAGAGGCATTGTATTGTTTTCGAGCCTGACAAACTGAAAATAGATTTATTGGAATACGAATCCATAGTTACCCGATTGATTGAGTCAACCGACTAATATTGAACTCATCTACCCTACGGATAGATCAGTATCAATTCAACTGATAACTTCCATCAGGGCATGCATTAGATGTAAATCTTAACAATTTAACTCTCTTTCGGGCACGGCGGAGAATTTCTTGACAATGGTCAGCAATGTTTCAGTGATGCTATCCATAAGTGTATCGACACCCAATTCGAATCAGGATACGTATATTTTGAATCATCAATTTGATCCCTCAATCCTCAATTTCATCTCTGAATCCTCAATTTTATCCCTGAATCTTCAATTTGATCCCTGAATCCTCAATTTGATCCCTGAATCCTCAATTTGATCCCTGAATCCTCAATTTGATCCCTGAATCTTCAATTTGATTCCTGAATCCTCAATTTGATCCCTGAATAATCAATTTGTTCCTCAATTTTGAAAATTTAATCAAATAACTAACAAATTTTGTATATTATTTTTTATTTGAGGTTTAAGCGCTCGTCTTTTAACTGATAACTCAGCTCAAATATGAGGGAATCAGGCACTTTTACGCAAGTGATAAATTTCCCAGACCAGTGCCGAGTTTAGCATTCCCCAAACTCGCATCTGGCGACCCGAAATCCCGATAGATCCCAGGTGTCTGCAGTGTGTTCGACTGAACTCTCTTAAACTGCAAAAAATTAAAGTAGTGTCAAAAATTAACCTTATCGGAGTTCCCCTCCCAAATTTCCGACTACGATTTTTTTGTGCAAATACGAATTGGGAGGTTAATATTCACTTGAGTATAGCAGTCTTTGTGGGCACTGCGCAATTTTGACAGAGCCAGGGCCCCGAAATTCTTGGAAGGGGGAGGGGTGACGCTGGCTACACTATAGGCACTGTACTACCCAAGACAATATTAAGGTAAATTATTTTTTGTTAATTTTTACGACAATGTGTGTTTTATTTATCAGGTTATAATTACAGCTGTTGTGAATTGGGAAAATCTGAAATAATTAATAAACGACCATATTAAAATTTAATTAAAATCATTTTATGCTATGTTAGTCTCAAAAAACATTAAGATATTGATGTTTAGTAGAAATCTTTAATAAAATATCAATTATAACCAGATGTGCGCGAAGTTTTCTCTTTCTGGTCATATTTCAGTTTATTCACTCATTGTAAGCATAGTTGCTAACGGTTGTCAAATTATTCATTAATCTATATGACTGGTGTACCGGCAACCATTGCTTAAGTTTTAAACTAACCATGATGGCCTTAATACCTGACGCAAACCTCACTACGCAGACACTCTATTTACACGTAGGTAAAACGTTACTATTGTAAAACATTTTAATAGCTGTCAATTAGGTAATTAACTAAGTGTCGGTCTCGCTATGATTATGGGAGCAACAATAGTTTTTACGCTGGCTACCAGAAATTCTATAAACTTGATAGATACTACATTTCTAATTACAAAAGTCAGTTTATTTTTTGTATAACAGGATCTTTCATCTGGTCTATGTCGCACATGGACCGTGTAACTATGGACAATGGATAACAGATCTGTGTAATAAGACATGCCTGACCGGTAATAAACTATGTTGTTGTTGTAACATTTATGAAACAAGCAGAACGACAAGGTGCCGTGTTAATACTGCACAGCAAATTGATAATTGCCATATTTAATAAGCGTTAGAATGTTCGAAAATCACTTAGCTATTTTAAATCCATCGCCACTAAACCTACCGACACAAATATAAATTATGGCAACCAGTAAGCAACTTAATAAACCATAAGCGAAACCTGAAAAGTATTGATGAGCCTACTTAGTAAATAATTAGTTGTAATACTGGCCAACAGTCAAAATATTTTCTTTTAATTACTACAAAAGATACTAATAATTATATAAGTAAATTTTAAACTTTTTTAAAAAATATACACAAAATATACTACGTATATACATAATAGCAATTATAGCTGTGTTATATAATTATATACAAAACTATATTTATATATATTATATCTTTTAAGTAAATAATTTATATAAAATAATGCTGCAAAACACTCGTATACCGTTTCGAATTTAGAAATATGTCGCAACAATGGTTTTAAAGTAATTAGTCATGTCAAATACACCGTATAAGAACCGCAGCGAAGCGGTGTGTGATTTTGACTTCACAACTCAACACACCATCACTACCTAAACACAACTACTATACATATTTGTACGCGGTTTATAAGATATATATACCGTCAGAGTCGCCGAAAAACATTTATATAGTTAAAAATAATTAATAACACCAAGAACACAAAGCGAAGAGTATGTAACTTTCCAGTACTCTAATGCCTAAGTTAGGTTGACGCGGGCGTTTTCCATCTTAGTACCTTTAATTCTGAGGACATAATGCAAGGACACCTCAAGGTTTTGTTGTTGGTATCTTGGTGCCCCCTTGTTTTGCAGCCGGATAAGTCCCACCAGCCCCAAGTTCTGAGGGGAGGTTGAATGAACCGATGACAAACAATAATTAGCCATCCAACTACGGGCTTAAATTAGACTACTGGGAAGTATCATATTCTTGGTTCTTCTCTTATGCAGGCTTGATACGCAGTACCAATTTGATCAGAATAAAACCTTAATCCATATAAAAAAATCTAGAAACAAACTATGAAACTTGCTGAAAAAATAGTTTATTTTTATATAAGCAAAAATCGGTGAAAATATTAAATTTCTACAAAAAATAAGATGGTTTGTTGGGAGCAAGTTACATTTACTATCGCTGAAACACTTCGGAATACGATCGTACCGAAGCCGTAATTATTGTACGTATGTATACCTGTGACTATATACAAAAGTACACAGAAAATGCTTAGTATATTTAGTATATCCTTAATAAAAATTAAATGTAATTATGCTTAATTTGTAGCGTAAAAGTGCTTATTGAAAGCATAATTTGGTACTTAATATTTAAGTTTCAATAATGATAGCAAACGTTTAAGCATTACTATGCTATTTTTATCAATGTTGAAAAATTAACGCAACATTGTATTTAATAATAATAATAATAAGGCATTTATAAAGCGGCCTTTTCGCTGATAGCGTTGCAAGAGCGCTCGATATAACAATTAATAACAATGCGATAATTTTTGAAATTATGAGGTAAGACCTGCGGAAACAGAAACGTCTTTAACTTACACTTAAGTTCAGCAACGTTTAAAGCATCGTAACGAAGATAGATGGCAAACTGTTTCATAAGGACGGGCTGATGAACCCGAAACTGGTATTCCGTGTGACGGTCAACGCGTAATACTCCTTCATTGGCTAAGCGAGTTGCAGTTGATCGGTGCAACATTTCATCAATATATGCAGGGCTGTTAGACGTCAGAACTTTATGAAACAGCAGGAGCACTTTGTATCGAATTCGCTGGTCAAGCGGCAACCAGTGTAGCTCATGCAGCACAGGACTTATGTGTTCGCAGCGTCGTGTACCAGAAACAATTCTGACCGCATTATGTAGTCAACGACAGACCGAATGTAGATTTGCCGTGCACAAGCCGCCGTAGAATGCGTTGCAGTAGTCGATCCGGGACATTACAAAAACCTCTTACAATGCTTTTCGCCGTTTCGACATCTAAGCGTTGTCGAATCCAACCAATCTCGCGGAGTTGCCAAATGCACGAACTTGACAGCTCAGTCATGTGTTTGACAAGGCTTAGTCTGCTGTCCAGCACAACACTGAGTATTTAGCAATGTTATGCTTAAATATGAAATTGACAAAGCCTTTTCGTTTCTAGAGGCATTGCTTATGCGAAATATAACAACTTGCAAAATCTAAATTTATTTTGATATATGTATATATTTCTTCTATATTCATTAAATATATACTTATATAATTTGTTATATATTTATTATGTATCTATAATTGCATATATAATTTATTGTATCAATATGTGTATATTTAGCATAGCAAATGTTTAACAAATACGTTCTACTTCATCATAGCTTATCCCAAAAAAGTGTTGAATTTTAAGCTTAATTTAAGGTTAAAGTGTTAGGCTAAATTTGCCTATTTTAGCATTGTTACACTAAAACAGCTGCTTAATAACGCTTATTAAGTGTCATACCATTCTACCTAAAACGTACCATATCTTAAGAACTTCAATAATACTTTGATAAGTTATGTTATATAATTAGCATTTAAATGCCTAATAAGTAAAATTAACATTTTGAGTGTACGACAATGAAATTATATATACATAATAATAATAATAGTGCCATGAAATATTTAAATCTTTCAAAATAGATACAAAGCTTAATGCCGACATCAAACGTATGTTCTTTTATCTCAGCTTGTACAACGCCTGTTCAGTAGTCAAGAAGCTGTACCAAAAGTTAGACTCTTAATAAATTTTAAGAATTATTTAACGCGAAAAAGATAAGTTTTCTTGCGGTAAAGAGGTAATCAGTCAAAACTTGGGGTTTTTATAGCCAGTAGTTTCGATAATTTTTAACAAGTTGTCATCAAATGGCTGTGTACTTATAAAAGTTGTATAATAGGTATGCGTTTGACAATCGAATCGATCAAAATTTTTGATTTTCGGAGTGATAGCTATTATGTAGTTACCACAAGGAATTTAGGATTTTTTGACGGCCCCGAAAAAACCCCAAACTTTTACGATGGATATTTTAGGACTTTTAGTTTGGTCTTCGGATGAAAAACCCGCTTTATAAATAGTATAGTCGTGATGACTTGATAGTTTGAGTTATAAAATAAATCCCATTTTGATTGACGTGTGACTGAGTGAGGTTTATAATTGTGAAATTAGACAAGAAATTCGTTGCAACAGTTGTACATCGAATTGACAGCTAAAGTTTTTTAGTCATTTAAAACTTTAAGATGTGCTGTCCATAAATTGTCTTAATATTATTTAAACATAATTAAAATTGTATATATAGTATTATAATATGTCATATGAAAAATCACTATACATTATAATACTAAGCGCCTCGGTCAGCCAATTCTAAACCAAGGGACACTAGACTGCGCACCAGTGCCCCCCGCAAACGTATGAGATAAGTGAAACTCATGAGTAAAACTAAGAGTGATGCGTAAAAGATCAGTTTAATCTGTGCCGTTCCTGCCATATATACCCATTGCCACTCCATTGTGAAGTTTCTGCACTCTAAAAATTTTATATGTAATTTTATGCATAGTTAGAACCGACCAGCAGAGTCGAATGGTGCAAACATCAGCTGGATCGGCTCGTTGGTTATCGACTTAAGCTTACCGTAAGCCTTAGCCTAACTCGTTAATCCATGAAGTAATTTAGCTCATTTTTGCGCTAATCGACTCAGCCTGTTAACGCGTTTAGATTGATATATAAAATTATACGTTTATCGAGGAAAATTTTTTCCAAAAATTTGGGTACCAATTTGAGTACTGTGGACACAAAAAATCGAAAAAATTGTCAAAATAGATATTTTCTGAACCGCCTCTTCCAGCTGAGTCATGTGGTAACAGAATTATCACTTTATATTCAAAATTGACAATTTTCTGCTGGGGGTAGAATGCGAGAATAAACTTAAGATGTGCCCCCAACCATCCTCTTTTGACACCATGTACAAAACGTGCTTAGTGACCAAAACTCGGGTTTCAATAGCCGCATCCGAATTCGACATTTTTCTGTTCCAAAACGTCATTTGCGAATGCAATTCGGCACCTGCACTTTAACACCAATGTGTTCGCAAACATTTTCAAATTGTAATGTATGAAATATGAAACGGGCTAATTTCTTCTTTTTAATGCAAACATGAAATTTGTGTTCAGTGAGCAGCTGAATTGCAATTGCTTTTGACAAAAGAGGATGGTAAGGGGCACAGCTTAAGTTTACTCATGCATAACCCAAAAGAGCCGCGTGTTTACTATAAGGGTGCAGACATAATACAAAAGTGCATATTTTCTCCAATTTAACACACTAAGAACCAACGGTAGTTGGAAATAATAATAAAATACATATATAATAATTATAATATAATATATAATTGTTAAATTATAATTATATACATCAAATCTACATACATAAGCTATTCTACATTATAATATATTATAATAATATATATTTTACGTACAAAATATAATACTATTGATAAAATACATATTACTGTAATTATAATGTAGCATAATTTATATATACAGACATAATAATAATAATTATAATATATAATTATTAAATTATAATTATGTATCAAACCTGCATATATAAAGTATTCTACATTATAACATATTAAAGTAATATATATTTTATAAATATACAGTATTATATATTGTATTAGTATTATATATACTGTGATTATACAAGTCAAAAGTAACTAAGAAAACCCATGTATAAACACTTTCGTTCCAAACAACCCACATTCCGGACACTTTTGACCAACAGATTCTGTAATAACGTAAGTTCCACACCAGTGTGGCAAGAAATAATCTCGCCTTGCGCCATGGAACTATCGATCTAAATCAATGGTATGATCAGTGAATACAAGAACTTTTAAAAATCAATTAGAGAAGATCACCAACATTTTGAATAAATATCTCTACTAAGGCCGGAACTTAGATTATTAATATCTAAGACCGGAACTTAGATTACATGTACGACCCGTCCCTTTTCTAACCTTTCATATTGAACATCCTTGGTTACTCCATTCACGCTCCAAATTGTTTATATCTGCTACTTCCACTGAATTTTGTATATATTAAATGCGTGTAATCTTGATGTTTAATAAACTTTGACTTTGAGCACTGGTAGAAACTTTAGAACATATTTTCATGGATAAACAGTGGGATTTTAAGGAAATTTTGCATTCTAAACTTCTCAAATGTCCATTTAAAAATCCATAAAGTATAATCCAGGATTTCAAGTCAATGTCGCCTATAAAATAAATCATTTGTGATAAATTGAGTCAACAAATAGACAACAACACTTTTACTAAACCGAAATTCGCTTTTAAAAATAAAGATTTTGTTCTCTTTCTGTTTCATATCTATTCTTTGATTGCATATATCGTATTACTTATAAAATGTGTATTGTTTTAACGCACTGAATAATCCTGCTTTGAAATATCATTAACCGAAGATTGTTAAGCCATTGCCTAAAAGTTTCGAGCTCGCGTTGACGGTGTCAATCCCAGTTACGATGGTCTCTTGGCTTCTGGTATAGTTCTTTAATAAAGTTGTTGCTCTTGAAAAACAACTATGCCAGCTGAAAATGGAACGAAAGCCCGTAATTTCTATCTCCCGACTCAGTGGACATAATAAATTTTCTGCAAGCAGTTTACTGCGGCAATGATATTAAAACGCTACATAGCCTGGTTGTTTGAAACTGTCGTGTACTTCATTTTTCAAGAGCCAGAGTCGGCCTTGTCAAAAACTGGACTGAGTTGTTTATTCCGGGCTGAATTCGATTGGGTTACGACAAAATCCGGTCCTGGGTGCACACATCTAAAGGTAAATGACATGCACTGTTAAATGAACAGTGATCCTGAAGCTTTTTTCGACGATTACCTGGTCTCTATGCGAATACAACAACAACAACAAAGAAGTTTATTAACAAATAGCATATCGATATCTGGAAAATCAGCGTAACGAGGTTTGCATCCGGCGTTAAGGTCATCATTGCGAGCTCGAAACACCAGGTCTTTTTAGTATACAGTGAACTTGTTGCCGAAACCATTCCAGGTTAGTGGCACAAAGGTGCAAAAATTTTCCACCCCGCCTCTCCCAACCCTAGCGTCAACTGTTCAGTGGCACAATTGTATAAGATTTTTTCAAACCCGTGGTTGTCATGTATTCAGTGGCAAAATTTTCAGGACTATTTGGTACAGTCCCGGATATAGGTCTGGAGGGGCCCTACCCAAACCAGCCGTGGTGGTCTAAGAAACGCTGTTGTTTCATAAAATTTTATGCGCCTGTAAACCTAAAATCTGAGCGACGCTGTCCGGTTCTGGCAAAATAATAAGGCCTTTTGAATCCAGTACAGCTGGTCGGTCACAGAAATTCTGCTGCACACGCTGACGTTTCTCCACACCAGAAGGATATTTTGCAAACTTGCGAGGCAGGTTATCGATTGGTCTTCATTCGTAATTACCAAGATGGTGTATTTTCGCGAATTTAGTTCCCTAAAGGCCCAACGATAGTTGGAAATTGAATGACTGAAGCCAATAACTCAGCTTAGTCAGCGTAAAAAACGATCGCTAATTCAATCGTAAGCGCTGAGTATAATGAATATCTGAACCTGAAATGCACAGAAGTGGCCTAACTAGAACCTAATCCAGCTTTTACACAGCGCAGACCGGTGTACAACAAACCATATCGTATATATATATAAAGCTAATGAGTTTGTTTTTGACAATTACTAATTGCACCATGTATTTGCTTTACTTATTACTAATCAGCTAATTAGTATGAGCTGATTAGTAATAGGTAAAGCATGAGACAGTGTAATTATCGTTGAAACAGCGACTATTTTTTCGGTTCAGTAATTTGTTTTTGAAGAGCACAACATATATATCTGTGCCTCGATTTTGGCCATACATCGATTGGCAACTTAATAATTTTCAAAAATTATCGTATTGTTATTAATTGTCATATCGTATCCAGCACTTTTGCAACGCTATCAGGGAAAAGATCGCTTTATAAATGCCTTATTATTATTATTAATATATCACCATTATATGAATACTGATACTGATGCTCGGAGATAGAAATACCATCTGCGACGGGGAATCCCTAAACTTTGACGCCGAACATATAATTACAAAATTTTCAGCTCCAACTGGAGCTTCATATGTTTTTGTAGCAAATAAAGAACTGATATCCAGGAAGGCTATGAACAGGGGCGCAGAAAGAAGAGGTTGAATGTTGTTGCTTTAAATGTCCCAATTTTTGACGGTTTAGGATTTATAAGTAAAGTAACAATTCTGGTCAATATATTGAAAAAATTAAAATTGTTTTTTAATTTAAATTTTAAAAGTTTGAAATATTTTGCTTATACAAATTATGCAGAAGTTTACTGATTTGTCCGTATTAATTTTTAAAAGTATAAGTTTCATAAATGCTATAGATATTTCCGATATCAAACGTGGAAGCTTATTTAATTGCGGAATTTTTGTAAATCATTCTACCTGGAGTAGCTGAAACCGACAATTTATCCGAAGCTTGAAAAGAACATAAGGATTACATAAAACCACTGATCAGAAACGTTCGTTTAATAAAATATAAAACTTTAACCCAGCCATCTGGCACATATTTGAGCAAAATAATTCTGTTTAACATAATATTGAACAGAATGAAATTAAAAAAATAATTTTTAATAAAGGTTTTATAAATATTTTCTCTTATATATTTTTTTGGCTAAAATAACTTTTTACAACTGTGATCAGAGTTATACGATATACCGTGCTATGATTTAGCTTCGTTTTTCAAATAATGATTAACATTTTGTAGCTGAATCTGCTGCGGTCGAAAACATCTCTTAATCGATCTTTTTCGAATTTCTAGAATCGCTCTGCTTTTAACTAATTTGTGCATACATTTAATCTTGTTTATAAAAGTAAGTGAGAACCACCTTAGAAATACGAGCTACGCTCTTCCGAAACAGCCAGGTTTTTTAAATATTTGACAACCGATCAACCTAGCAACCAAGTGAAATATCCATAGTTTATTAATTACGTTGTTGCCCGTAAGAAATATGGGAGCTGACCTCTCGTTCCGTGGAAATCGTAGCTGAAGTAGAAAGGATGCCAGTTGCGATTCGGAAACGATGTTTACGATCGCACCCGTATTAGAGGTGGGTATAGGGTACCCCATAGCAACACAGCCTTAGTTTCTAAAGGGTTAGCCAGAAAGGTTATGCGCACAGGAAAGACTCAAACACACTACGCCATGATTGTGAACATAGCGCTCTTGCCAATACGCCAAACGATCACTAATTCCATGGAAACCAAAACAGTCTTCTGTTTTGCATTTCGTTCCCAATAGAAAGCTTATCTAAATATATGTGTGAGCCGCAGCACTCTATACAGACGTGTGGATGCATTTAAAAGACCAGCCGTGGCCACCCCCCCCCTTCGCCTCGCTCTCTCTACTTTTGCTGTACACATGTATATATTCCAATGTTTGTGTAGTATCCATCCATCTATCTATCTATCG
Source organism: Trileptium ribeirensis (assembly GCA_030248225.1). Classification (NCBI taxonomy): domain Eukaryota; kingdom Metazoa; phylum Nematoda; class Enoplea; order Enoplida; family Thoracostomopsidae; genus Trileptium; species Trileptium ribeirensis. The sequence continues at coordinate 55,442 of JASANE010015803.1, forward strand.
ATCTGTGTTTGTTTCGTTTTGATAAATTGCCGAAAATAGGCGGCACCGTTTGAGCACAAAAGCAACGAAACGCGAACAAAACTAAGTCTCTTCTGCGATTTAGTTTTAAACAAAATTTTAAAATCGCTTTTACAAAACCAAGAACGAATTGACTGAAAAAAGCAAAACACATAAACACGTCAAAAGAACGTCAAAATATTATCATTTTCATTACTATTTCTTCCTAGTTTTATCTTTCTGTATGTGTTTTTGGTTATTTATTGTCGGCACCTTCTTTTGTTCTTTCATCGGGCTCCTTTACCTTCTTCTTCTCTCTCTCTCTCGCTTGTTTAATATTGTGCATTCTTTTAAAACCAACAACAAACCAATCAGTTAAATTCTTGTTCCTAAACAGTTCATCATTACCTCGTATCATCGACAACAATAAAAACCAACCCAACGTTTACAATAATAGTAATATTTGACAATAATTACCAAGAATTTGTCTTAAAAATAGGTTTTGGAATAGGTTTTTCCTATAAAAATTCTATCTTGCGTGTGGCCTATATTTTTTAAAAACCCACAACAGTGAGTGTAGTAAGATTCCTTACAATACAAATATATTCCATCTGCATGAAATAGTTTACCAGAAGTTATGCTGTCATAATGATCTGACTTTAAATGACTATTAAGTCGAGGTTGCACACATATTATTTGTTTCTTGTGTGATATAACACTTCAAAATATTCCAATTTTCGTGACATTCTATAAAACCATGAATTTGATACGGAAATTACGTATTGTCTCGAGTTTATTGCACTAAAAGCGGCCCGACGGTTGTTGGGAATATCATATTACAACATAATTTAAAACAAAAAAAACTATAATTCTACGTTAACCAATTGGCAGTCCTGTTAAACAAAGTGAACATGTATGTGATAAATAAGCAGGTACGACCAGAAAGAACACAAAACCGCTTATAACTGATCACAATATTTTAAGATGAATCTTAGCAGTAAAACAAGAATTATAGGCCATTGAAAATAAAATAACATGGCAATATTTCCGATTGATATTTTAATTCGGTACTATAATGTTCAAATCATTGATCATAGTTATGCCAACCTCGTTACACTGATTTTCCTGATATCGATAATGTTGTTGATGCAAGTCAGTGAGTAAATAAGTTTGTGATTTATAATTTTAGCTCTAAGATATGGATTTGACCTACAGCTGAGCTATGATTACGAAATATATAGATAGCGTGTCATCATAATTCTGTGTTTGCTCTGGGATTACAAAATTTTGGGATTTGATAACTCTATCGAAGTGTTTCGTGGTCTCCACAAATATCTCTATCAACAACACAGACCCCGCAATTAATGATAATATTTTCGAAAGACATTCGGTTTCAGCTTTTAAAAATTGAAATATGTAATTCGACATGACCCCATTTGTATATATCAGACATTAAAATATAGTCCGATTCTGACCCCATTTGTATATATCAGACATTAAAATATAGTCCGATTCTGACCCCATTTGTATATATCAGACATTAAAATATAGTCCGATTCTGACCCCATTTGTATATATCAGACATTAAAATATAGTCCGATTCTGACCCCATTTGTATATATCAGACATTAAAATATAGTCCCATTCTGACCCCATTTGTATATATCAGACATTAAAATATAGTCCAATTGACCACCATTTGTATATATCAGACATTAAAATATAGTCCGATTCTGACCCCATTTGTATATATCAGACATTAAAATATAGTCCGATTCTGACCCCATTTGTATATATCAGACATTAAAATATAGTCCGATTCTGACCCGCTTTTTGTATATATCAGACATTAAAATATAGTCCGATTCTGACCCCATTTGTATATATCAGACATTAAAATATAGTCCGATTCTGGCCCATTTTGTATATATCAGACATAAAAATATGGTGCCATTATTGACCCCATTTGTATATATCAGACATTAAAATATAGTGTACAACTAACCCATTTGTATATATCAGACATTAAAATATAGTCCCATTCTGACCCCATTTGTATATATCAGACATTAAAATATAGTCCGATTCTGACCCCATTTGTATATATCAGACATTAAAATATAGTCCGATTCTGACCCCATTTGTATATATCAGACATTAAAATATAGTCCGATTCTGACCCCATTTGTATATATCAGACATTAAAATATAGTCCGATTCTGACCCCATTTTGTATATATCAGAACATTAAAATATAGTCCAACTCTGTACCCCATTTGTATATATCAGACATTAAAATATAGTCCCATTCTGTTAATTCCCCAGTTATTTATATAAGACATTTAAAAATATAGTCCGATTCTGACCCCATTTGTATATATCAGACATTAAAATATAGTCCGATTCTGACCCCATTTGTATATATCAGACATTAAAATATAGTCCATTACTTGACTACCCATTTGTATATATCATTAAATAAAAAAAAAATTCTAATCTTGAACCCATTTGTGTACATCATATCAGACATTAAAATATAGTCCGATTGACCCCCGTTTGTATATATCAGACATTAAAATATCATCCGATCTCACCCATTTTGTATATATAGGATTAAAATATAGTCCGATTCTACCCCATTTGTATATCAGACATTAAAAATATACTCCGATTCTGACCCCATTTGTATATATCAGACATTAAAATATAGTCCGATTCTGACCCCATTTGTATATTCACACATAAAAATATAGTCCGATTCTGACCCCATTTCTATATATCAGAACATTAAAATATAGTCCGATTCTTACCCCATTTGTATATATCAGACATTAGATATAGTCCGATTCTGACCCCATTTGTATATATCAGACATTAAAATATAGTCCGATTCTGACCCCATTTGTATATATCAGACATTAAAATATAGTCCGATTCTGACCCCATTTGTATATATCAGACATTAAAATATAGTCCGATTCTGACCCCATTTGTATATATCAGACATTAAAATATAGTCCGATTCTGACCCCATTTGTATATATCAGACATTAAAATATAGTCCCATTCTGACCCCATTTGTATATATCAGACATTAAAATATAGTCCGATTCTGACCCCATTTGTATATATCAGACATTAAAATATAGTCCGATTCTGACCCCATTTGTATATATCAGACATTAAAATATAGTCCGATTCTGTAATTAAGCTTACGCGATTGAGATAATCCATTTACAAATATTTGGGACCGTTCAGTTGTCCAAAAAAATAACTAAAGGTTGTGTTTGGTGTAGTTCAAAGTGTGAACTGAACACTGTTCAAACTTTTCAATCATATACATTTTAGAGCAATTATCGTTGAGGATGTATTTACGTGAAAATTTTTTAGATTTGTTTTTTTATTTTAGATCAAAGCAACGCAATTCGCTATACGTTTCTACTGTACATTAGAATCAAATCTTGAGCAACAAGTTTTAATCTTGTGAACGCACCTTAATCGTTAATATGTGATGAGTTTAAACACTTTTTCTAAAATCCGATCACTGTTCTTGTTTGCCAAATTTATCTTAAAATTTGCGCTATATTTTGTGTTATACTTGTATATTGCTGACAGAGGATGTTGTAGAGTCAGGCTATTCCTTAATGATTGGGCTCGCGATGATGGACTTAACTCCGGATGCAAAACCCTTCGAGCTGCAACAAACAATTTGCTAAAAAGTACGTAAATGCCAAAAATTTAAATCTTGTAAATTTGAGGTCAAAGCGATATCCCAAGAACCACGGCAACAATGGCTTAAACCAGCTGCAACTAACACTTCGCACAAACAAAATGTAATAATAACTTTGACTGGAGAAAAATAGGATTTTAGTTTTGGAGACTAACCAAAAACAAACTTGAAAGATTCTTAATTGCTTTAATCAATCACCGCATAGGCCATTAAAACAGATATTTATATATTTTATGAAGACTTATAGACTAATATAATTATATATAATATAGCTCGTTTAAATAAACAAAACAATATAATGCGTACGTTTCAGCTCAGTCATGAAATCATATATCATTTAAGTTAGTTGATTCTTTGAAATCTGCTCAGTGACGGAAGGATGTACCCCAGTACAAAGGCAGGTTTAGTTGTAAGTAAGGTAATCCTTGAGCAAACACAATGTTATTCAGTTTTCATTCAAAATTTCTATCAGCAATATATAATAGTAATAATATAATGAATTTATAACGCGCTTTTTTTCGCGAAAGCATCTCAAAAGCGCAAGGTAAGTTTTACATGTTTATGATATCTTTCAATCAAACCTGTCACGATTCCGTTGGAAATGAATAAGTCTTGAGTCTAGATTTGAAATGAGCCAGTTCTAGGTCTGGACTTCGCAATGCAAGCGGCAGTTTATTCCATTCCGAAGGCCCAAAAAATTGGAAACTATATTGTTTCTTGCCACATCAATTCGCAGTATCCTTTCGTTTGGCAAGTATATCTATTTGTAAAATGTTAGCATTCTCACTCATTTTTTGTGTTCCCAAAACATGAATTGTGACATACGGGTCATATCGTGGGTTCTTGAAAGCCTGGTAAATTTAAAAGATTTAGAGTAAATTTTATGCCAAATAAAAAATTTCATTGCCAAACTGCATGTTAACCCTATGCCGTATAGACATTTGATACAGCGTATAGTCAATTGTTAGGCGACACGTCAATGCATCGAGTTTGTCATGGTGTGTGCAAATGAATATGCGAGCGAATGTGAGCGAATAATGAATTATGTGAGCGAATAACAATGCATAATTTTTATTCGCTCGCTTGGCGAGGTTTCTTAATTCTAGGGTACAAGGTTTCCAACCAAACGATCCAGGATCAGTCCGCAGCTGCCGCAGAAGGTTTTTCGAAAATTTAATGAAATAGACAAATTCATTCGGCAAAGGATTTTAATGCTTGTGAAGATATATTAATATTACTCTTTTGATGTGCTGCTTTACACCAATGATTATCAAAGATGAAATATGTTTTGCGTAAATTTCGAATAAACTTTATCGAAACTGACATTAGAAAATACCGACTATTTTTGAAATTGTTGCTGGTTTTATGTTTAGCAATCTTTTCAAAGCAACCCACGTACATGGAAACGTTCAAACATATCCAGAATTTATATAACATTGAACATCAAGAAGTATCTGATAAGCTAATAAGAAATTTTTGTTCAGTTTATGTCCTTTTAAAACCTCCTAATTAAGCTTTATCGTTTGAAGTCGACTGAGGCTTTTTACAAGGTCTGACATCTTCTCTTTATGGCTTCATTTTTCTTTTAGTTACAAGTCAATTTCGCAGAAAGGCCTTGCTGTCCTACACCTAATTTGTACGGTTAAGCAACATACGTTATTAATTTGCACATATTAGGCAACATAAGCGGGTTGCCAGAATGAAGATTGGTGCAATGAACTTACAGGAAAACGGCCATAATTAGTTTTTGCGGAGACCAAATAGAGCAAAAAACGGAAATGCTAGACTTTTTCGGTCGCCTATCTTCACATGGGACTAAGTTAAAAATAATATTTGCCCATAACCGGCATTAAGCCCGAAAAATATTTCATTATTGCTACGTATATACGCAGTGTTCGACTATAATAAGGCCGCGATAGACTGACATAAGTTTCTCAACAGGCTAATTCCCATATAAAAAATGGCTTCAGCTCAAATTTCCGACATCCAAAACTTTTTACGGAGACGTGTTTATGTTCTTTCGATGAAACATTATGTAAATCGTAAACATTGTTGGATTGCGATTTTTATATATTGCATCATCACCATCATAGATAATAGTAATATGTGTGTATATCATATCGTTGATGGTGTTACATAGGCTGTACGTAGATAAAAGTCACAGTTGGCGAGTCATGACGTATTTCGACATCTACGGGCTAATAGAAAACCTATTCAAATCTTTGAAATCAAGCTAAAACAAAAATAAAATCAATCATTAATAAATAAATCATGTTCAGATTATGAGCCAAAACTAACTCCAAATTTTGAGCCCAAAATCATAAATCAAACTTGTAAGAGATTTTATATATAATGCAATCAAAAAATCAACTGTTAAAACTGAAATTAAAATTGAAATTAGGGAACCAAATTGCTAGAGACTTTTTAAACAACAAAAGATCCTGACGCAAGAGGAGGAGAAAGCCAAAGTGTCCCATTTAAGGTTCAGACCTTGAATTCCATGAACCATTCTAACCTTTGAAAACATAAGCCTAAGTATGTTATGATTGTTTCGGTAGGCAACAGAGCGTTAGATGCACGCCGGCTAGTCTATTAATTTTGTATAACAGGATCTTTCATCTGGTTTATATTTTACATAGACAGTGTGGATACGGACAGTTCATAACATTCCGGTGTACCTAACGCTGTTTGTCCATTAATAAACCTGTTGTTGTTGTGAATAGATCGCGATGTCCACTGTAAATTGACATAACACGAAAATTTCAATCAGTTATAATCAGAAATGTGATTTTGCAGGTGGATTTGAACAGCCTAGTAGAACAACCTGTAACAAATGTATAATACAACGTTATCATTCCCGTTTCTATCTATATAAACATTTACGTGTTAGCTTTTTGCACATTTATTGATCGTTCTATGGTATAGTTTTACTCAGTAAATTTATTGACTGATTGATTGATAACACAATAATAATAATAGAACCATTTGCAAAAAACGGTAGGAATTCCTATTCGGTGCAAGTTTGAAATTTTATAGGAACTAGGTTTGAGCGTGCAACTTTAAAAAGTCATACACTGATTCAGGGTACAGCAAGTCATACACTGATTCAGGGTACAGCAAGTCATACACTGATTCAGGGTACAGCAAGTCATACACTGATTCAGGGTACAGCAAGTCATACACTGATTCAGGGTACAGCAAGTCATACACTGATTCAGGGTACAGCAAGTCATCCACTGATTCAGGGTACAGCAAGTCATACACTGATTCAGGGTACAGCAAGTCATACACTGATTCAGGGTACAGCAAGTCATACACTGATTCAGGGGACAGCAAGTCATACACTGATTCAGGGGACAGCAAGTCATACACTGATTCAGGGTACAGCAAGTCATACACTGATTCAGGGTACAGCAAGTCATACACAGATTCAGGGGACAGCAAGTAGTACCGATTCAGGGTACAGCAAGTCATACACTGATTCAGGGTACAGCAAGTCTTACACTGATTCAGGGTACAGCAAGTCGTACACTGATTCAGGGTACAGAATATACAGTGAGTACTTGATTCAGGGGACAGCAAGTCATACACTGATTCAGGGTACAGCAAGTCATACACTGATTCAGGGTACATCAAGTCATACACTGAATCAGGGTACAGCAAGTCATACACTGATTCATGGTACAGCAAGTCATACACTGATTCAGGGGACAGCAAGTCATACACTGATTCAGGGTACAGCAAGTCGTACACTGATTCAGGGTACAGCAAGGCGTACACTGATTCAGGGTACAGCAAGTCATACACTGATTCAGGGTACAGCAAGTCATACACTGATTCAGGGTACAGCAAGTCATACACTGATTCAGGGTACAGCAAGTCATACACTGATTCAGGGGACAGCAAGTCATACACTGATTCAGGGTACAGCAAGTCATACACTGATTCAGGGTACAGCAAGTCATACACTGATTCAGGGTACAGCAAGTCATACACTGATTCAGGGTACAGCAAGTCATACACTGATTCAGGGTACAGCAAGTCATACACTGATTCAGGGGACAGCAAGTCATACACTGATTCAGGGTACAGCAAGTCATACACTGATTCAGGGGACAGCAAGTCATACACTGATTCAGGGTACAGCAAGTCATACACTGATTCAGGGTACAGCAAGTCATACACTGATTCAGGGTACAGCAAGTCATACACTGATTCAGGGGACAGCAAGTCATACACTGATTCAGGGTACAGCAAGTCATACACTGAATCAGGGACCAGCAAGTAATACAATGATTAAGGGTACAGCAAGTCATACACTGATTTAGGGTCCAGCAAGTCATACACTGATTCAGGGTACAGCCAAGTCATACACTGATTCAGG
>JASANE010015805.1:0-31804 GCA_030248225.1 Trileptium ribeirensis
CTCCTACCGACGGATGATCATTTCACTACCTTGGTTATTTTGAATGTTCATATCCGGCCGCACCATGCCGGTGTTTCACATACGTTGTCCGAACGGCGCACCAAATTCTGTATTGTCAAAGGCCGGTCTACAGTTAAACGCGTTTTGCGCGGCTGCATTGCATGCAAAAAGCAGTTCGGTGGTCCATTTAGGGCGCCTGATTTTCCCCAGCTTCCGTCATTTCCGGGTAGAAATTAATTGCGCTCCGTTCCAAACCAGAGGACTTGATTATCTTGGCCCATTATCGATTCGCGACCACGCATCATGATGACAAAAAGGTCTGGATAGCTTTGTTCACATGCGCTACAATACTTGCTGTCCGTTTGGAAGTTGTCAGTCAGTTGAACGCAGAGCACTTTCTGATGTGCTTACGACGATTCATTAGTGTTAGTGGCAAGCCGATCAGAATCATTTCTGATAACGAAAAAACAATTCCTGACTTTGCGGATTTATTTTTACATAGCATTTGGAACATGCCTGTCAAAACTGATACGGTCAAAGACTTCCGTGCTGGATGCGGCATAGAGTGGAAATTCATTACCGAGCTGCCGTGGATGGGCGGCTTCTTTGAGAGAATGGTCGCTGTGGTGAAAGAAGTCTGAAGGCCGCAATCACCAGCGACGTTTAACATTGTGCCAATTACAGACCATCGTTGCTGAAACTTCTGCTGTTGTTAAATCTCGTCGAATTGTCTTTAACGACGACGTTATGGGTTCGGCGCTTACGCCTTTTCATTTTCTTCGTCTCCACTCACCCAATCAAACCCTGTTTTGGAGCAACCAACCGTGTTCAGATAACGATGAATTCGTTCTTGGTCGTGCTTCGGGCGAAGATTTGGTCAACAACTGGAATATGATCCAAAATGTCCTTAATCAATTTTGGTCGTGTTGGTCGAAGGGCTATCTTGTAGCCCTCCGTGAGCGGGCTAAACAATTCAGGCAACGAAATTGCGCTTATGAAATGCCGCATATCGGAATGCCTGTTTTAATCAAAGACAATCTTCCTATAGGACGATGGAAAATCGCCGTCATCACTGCATTGATTCCAAGTAACGACGGCGCTTGTCGATCCGCTAAGGTTAGATTGCCAAATAAAATAGTGTTGCTCCGCCCAATCAAGATGTTATACCCGCTTGAATTTAATTTGCCCAGTGTCGGGTCACGTCTAAATTTACCGGGTCAGTCAAATGATGCTCCTCATGCGAAAAAGGGTGTTCATTCTGCTTCAAATTTAACCTTTCAGACTGAAGATGTTCAGTCAGGTGTGCTACTACCATCACGAACAAGACGCGCAGCAGCAGAAACTGCACTGCATCGCATCAGTCAAATGGCGTCTGAGTTATCTCAAAACTCGAATTGACTATTGTTCAATTATTCATCAACTTATTGTAATAGTTATATTATATATTGTATTCTTTTCTTACAGATGTCAAATTTCATCACTGTTGACAACGTGCATCTCGTTTCTATGTATCATGTGTATTCCACTGGTATGTCCATCCGTGGCCTACCCGTTACAAGCCTGGCGATGTCGTATTTTTACATCATAATCAAACAGCATCAATTGGATTACCATTGCAACAATAATTGTCATCTTTACTACTAGCGGCTCGCAAAGGGTTTGGTCCAGATCGACACCCTTCGACGAAATCAAACGGAGATCGACGATTGGTTGTACCATCGTGGGTTCCGGATAAACACCAAATGGATCCTACATGCCAGAGCAGTTTTATATGATTGCATCGTGTATCTGGTTCGACACCGCTCTCTTTTCGGGCTGTTGATACTTGACATTGTTCATGAGGTTGGAGACGAACCAGTTGATTTTCTGTGCGTTTCAGCGTCAAACGACATGGTTATGACGACGGGTTGCCACCGCAATCAACTGGCCAAGTTTCCCAATAACAACTATCCCGGACTAAACGTGTTTGGGCAACTGCTGCACGAAGTGGTGCGTGATCTACAAAACTCTCACGTGCGTTATCGATTGGGTAGTCTGCAGGAGCTTGTCGTTCAGGGCGCGTTGCCAGATGTGGCAACTCCAAATTACGCCCTCCTCATTATTTCAGACAGCCAATGTAGCTCAATATAGGACAGCTATCCCACGGTCAAATCCTCACCCGTGGGGGATACACCATGCTGCGACTTGCACACGTCGTCCAGCAAGAATTGGATCTTTCGCAGTACGACATGATAATCGTCAATTGTGGCATCAATGATGCACAGCGTTCACTCGAAGTCCAACAACGAGGATGGGAGAAAATGAAGGTTTTGATGCTCGCCGAAGCGAAACGTCGTGGCACCAAACGCTTCGTGCTGTTTAGCATTGAATTCGACACGCCACAAATTCCGAAAAGCCGTGATCATCGGCGCTGGTTGCAGCGTCAAATTCTGAATGCATCGATGGCGTTTTCTGGGACAACGGCTCTCCATTCGTCAAGGACAATCAGTTGGTGCTAGATTTGTTCGAGCGTGATCATGTTTATCTCAATCATCGTGGCCTCAGCATCGTTTGGAAGCCGTGGTGCTTGAAATTACCGCGTATCTGGTGTATCCAGTACAAGTTCACCAGCCATAAATACCATCAGGTCAATGAACCCGCCCGTATTCGCCGTCGTACGCAGAAGTGTAATCGAGATCCTACTTGGGACATGGACAACGACGATATAACAGTGTGGATAAATTGTCTAGATTGAGTTAGAATGGCGGTTCTAATATCAGGCCAGTTCTGGTCGGGGAGTGTCGCGAGCGATGAACATTTAGACAATTTATGGGGCATTCAAAGTAACGAGTGTGCACCGTGTCACACCATTGTCCCAACAGTCTGCCGTGACTATCCGGGACAGGCGTAGTGCAACATGTGACTATCGCCCGTTTGTCCCGAAAGTTTACGTAGCTAGTAGAACTATTTTATTTTAAGTAACTTGTGAAACTTTGGGGCAAATTCTATATAGTTAAGCGGGACACAGGTAATATAAATTTTCTACTTTTTGAATTTAATATCTAGTTTAAATTTTTGAATTAATCGTTTTGGATATATGGCTTGAATGACAGTAGCGTTGCCACAGAACTATTGCCATTGTATAATTGCTATCATGAGACTTTAAGCGTGGTTAGTGAAATGGATTTTAGAAAGGCAAAATAATGAAAAAGCGCATTGTAGTCACACGCGCTCCGTTTTCACTTGCTTTGCGAGTTACTGGATTAATTGATCTTAATGGCAACAAATTTTTTCCAAAACTTGATATTGTAAGAATATCTTGATAGTAAGGAAATCTGTTACGCGAGTGTTCGATCATGTTTCTACTTAGAAATAATGGTTTTTATAAGCCTTGTAAAGCTGTCTTTCAAGCTCAGAGCTTCAAATAATACGAGCTAACAACTAAATGTCAAATTTTACGTGCATTGATTCGATGAAAAATGTCTTAATATTTGTCCCTAAAGCACTTGTGTCAGGTTTTTCACTATTATTGTAAATCCAGACATGATCTTTCATTTTAACATATAAATCGCGGGGTAGATCGTTCACGAATACATTGCATTAACTTGTGAATGATGCTTTTACAATGCGTAATTCAAATTTATCTAAAAATTTGAGGGTTTTGCTCTCATCGGACCTAAGAAAAACTTTTCTCAGATTCGAGCTAATTTTACAGAGTATGGGCGTGTGCTAAAATTTATGTTTTGTTCCAAGGTTTGGTCTAAATCCATTCCTGTTATTGACTTGGATCAGCTAAATTCCAGATTCAGTAAAAGCGATTGAGGATGCCAGTACAATTTTGTGTTAGTCACTTGCTGTAATAAATGAAAAACTAATTTTGAGCTATCCGCTCAAACAGTAAAACATCAAACAGGAACTGATTCACCAACATTACAAATTGTCTCGCTTCGTTCATGAACATACAAAAATATGAAAAACAAAAGCATGAAGAACAAAGCTAATGTTCAGGCTCATTTGCATAATGGGGCGTTCAAAGTAACGAGTGTGCACCGTGTCACAGGATTGTCCCAAGTAAGCCACAACTGTAGTCAACGTCCACTGACTGTGACGGCCAACACTGAGTGACAAATTTTTTTGAGTCCCGGCTTACACTCTGAATGTCCCGCTTTAGTCAGCCGGCTCTGTGCTGCAAATGTCCCAAGGTGTAAAACATCACAATTATTTAACACTTACAACTTTTAACTATTACAAACTATTTGTTTTTTATATGTTTTAAATCAACTATTAGTGCATATAAAACATAAAAAATTAATATAAAATTTTTGCAATATATTTTTTATAATAGGAACTTTGAAATCAGGTACCATTTCAACTAAAAAAGTGTTTGTGTGAAAGCGTATAGAAATTTTAGAAAAAACCAGATTTAAATGCATACCGCAGCGAATCAACATAGCAGAAGGTGGAGAAGTGTGGAAGGGTCAATTTGTATGAGCCCTTAGTATAGTTTCACGCAAACGTTTCCGGCGGAGACAAGTGACATAGCGTGGATAGCACTATGTAAACGTTGAATAGAGTTATACCATTGGGGCAGGTTAGGGGTCACACTATAAAAGACTGGAGGCACCGCAAGAATATGTACCCCTCCAAAGGCTTCTCCCAGCCTCAGCCGACACAGCGCACCACCCCCGTTCACCCACGGAAAGGTGTAAACTTCAAATTGACAAATTCAGGATGTTTGAAAAAAATGGGGTAATCCTCAACAAATGGGGGAATTTAGGCAAATATTTTCGCATATCAGTGACAGCTGGAGAAAATTTTAGAAAACTTGTGTTTCTAAAAATCTCAAAAAGTCACCCGCCCGCTGGCCTGCAAACACCCTCGCCCCCTCCCGCAGCCGACATGCCTTCCAGACCTGTGAGCAATATACATTTTACAATCATACTAGTCAACAACTATCCATTTATAAATACTCCATGCTTATATTTTTATGGTCTTCTTTTATATATAAAAATGTGAGGAACGATACAGAAATCAACTGGGCGAAATTACAGGGGATTCATTCCTTGTGGAATCTGAGGCTTCTGAACCCAACCACCAAAGCAAAAAATCCACCAAACCAAAAACACCTCCAAATGGCCCGCCACTGTATACTAATAAAAATTTGTAGCTTACCCATGGTAAAAACTGAACATCAAATGAGGGCGGTGTGTGGGGCATGGCTACTCCCTATCATACCACTATGGTGTTTTACGAGTGTAATTTCCGGAGGGCGATATAGGGGGCACGGCTACTCCCTATCACACCACTGTGGAGTTTTACGAGTGTAATTTCCGGAGGGCGGTGTAGATGGCACGGCTACTCCCTATCATACCACTGTGGAGTTTACGAGTGTTTAATGTAACCAGTGGACAATTTGACAAGACACACTCACTCTGTGACGAAGGAAAGGGTAACGGACTCTCCCCCTGCTCTCGCCGCGCTGCATTAGGCTCCAAACGTAAGCGAAAACAGTCCCTTTTTTAAGCGAAAATTTAAAATATTAATCCAATCCTTTATCGATTTGAATGAATAGACTTCCCCGTTGTTGCCGCCTCAATAAAATCAATAATCGTAATATGTTTTTATAAAATATTTATGTTTTCGAGCTTTAATAAAATCTTTTCCAACTTATTGAAAATACATGTATTTCTGTTCAAGAGTTTGGATAAACAAATAAGTTTTTTGGCACTCTGAAAATATATTTTACGGAAAAACAGTAAGCGCGCATTTTTAACAATAGTTTTTGAACAAATCCGCAACAACAACCATTCAAAACTTCGTAATTTAAAAACTTGCCGCGCAACTATGAAATGGTGGGTTCAGTTAATGGGACCTCTTACTTCTAATATATGCACCATGTAGAGTTTGACAAAAATGAAAAACACGACAGCCTCACAGCCAGGATGACATAAATTATAAAAAGAAGACATTTCGAATAAACCGCTCGAAGACAGAATTTCCTCATTGGTGTTTAAGAGTTGCCACACAGCGCGGTGTTTTAAATTAGGCACAATCATTGATACAATGATTACAGTCATTCGCCAGTACAAAATTTTATTCGCGTATCTTATGCGACAAAGATAAAGCAAGTAATTCTACAGTAAATTAGCCTCGGAGCATTGTGTAAATGCAATATTTGAAACAGCCAACGTCTGCTTTGGACGCTTTCCAGTTTTTCCACGGTAAAAGAGCGAAAAGGCAGGTCTCACAATTACGTCTATTTTTCGCCTTCAGAAAAGTTTAAGTCACAAAAAGTCTAAAGGGGCTGGAGTATAGGAAGGGACCCAAATCTCCAATGCATTTGGTTTGGTAAATGTATAGCATAAAAATTCACAGCCACTCTGACTGCTTAAATTTGAATTACGCATTGCCAAAGCATCATTCACAAGTTAATACACTGCGTTCGTGGACGATCTACCTCGCGATTTATACGTTAAAATAAAAGATCATGTCGGGATTTACAATAATAGTGAAAAACCTGACACAAGTGCTTTAGGGGCAAATATTAAAACATTTTTCATCGAATGAATGCACGTAAAATTTTACGTTTAGTTATTAGTTCATATTATTTTAATCTCTGAGATTGAAAGACAGCTTTACAAGGCTTATAAAAACCATTATTTTTAAGTAGAAACATGATCGAACACTCGCGCAACACATTTCGTCACTATCAAGATATCTTACAATATCGGCTTTTGGAAAAAATTTGTTGCCATTAAGATTTAGTAATCCAGTCTCTCGCAAAGCAAGTGAACACGTGTGGCTACTATGCGCTTTTTCACTATTTTGCCTTTCTAAAATCCATTTCACTCACCACGCTTAAAGTCTCATGATAGCAATTATACAACGGCAATAGTTCTGTGGCAACGCTACTGTCATTCAAGCCATATGTCCAAACCGATTAATTCAAAAATTTAAATTAGATATTTAAATCCAAAAGTTCGAAAATTTATATTACCTGTGTCCCACTTAACTATATAGAATTTGTCCCAAAGTGTCACAAGTTACTTAAAATAAAATAGGTCTACTAGCTACGTAAATTTTCGGGACAAACTTCCGATAGTCACATGTTGCACTACGCCTGTCCCGGATAGTCACGGCAGACTGTTGGGACAATGGTGTGACACGGTGCACACTCGTTACTTTGAATGCCCCATAAATTGTCTAAATGTTCATCGCTCGCGACACTCTCCGAGCAGAACTTGCTTGATATTAGAACCGCCATTCTAACTCAATCTAGAGAATTTATCCACACTGTTATATCGTCGTTGTCCATGTCCCAAGTAGGATCTCGATTACACTTCTGCGTACGACGGCGAATACGGGCGGGCTCATTGACCTCATGGTATTTATGGCTGGTGAACTTGTACTGGATATACTGGATACGCGGTAATTTCAAGCACCACTGCTTCCAAACGATGCCGAGGCCACGATGATTGAGATGAACACGATCACGCTCGAACAAATCCAGCACCAATTGATTGTGCTTGACGAATGGAGAGCCGTTGTCTCAGAAAACGCCATCGAAGCCTGCATCCAGAATTTGACGCTGCAACCAACGCCGATGATCACGGCTTTTTGGAATTTGTGGCGTGTCGAATTCAATGCTAACAGCACGAAGCGTTTGGTGCCACGACGTTTCGCTTCGGCGAGCATCAAAACCTTCATTTTCTCCCATCCTCGTTGTTGAACTTCGAGTGAACGCTGTGCATCATTGATGTCAACATTGACGATTATCATATGTGGTACTGCGAAAGATCCAACTCTTGCTGGACGACGTGTGCAAGTCCCAGCATGGTGTATCCCCCACGGGTGAGGATTTGACCGTGGGATAGCTGTCCGATATAGCTACATTGGCTGTCTGAAAGAATGAGGAGGGCTTAATTTGGAGTTGCCACATCTGGCAACGCGCCCTGAACGACAAGATCCTGCAGACTACCCAATCGATAACGCACGTGAGAGTTTTGTAAATCACGCACCGCATCGTGCAGCAGTTGCTCAAACACGTTTAGTACGGGATAGTTGTTATTGGGAAACTTGGCCAGTTGATTGCGGCGGCAACCCGTCGTCATAACCATGTCGTTTGACGCTGAAACGCACAGAAAATCAACTGGTTCGTCTCCAACCTCATGAACAATGTCAAGTATCAACAAGCCGAAAGGAGAGCGGTGTCGAACCTGATACACGATGCAATCATGTAAAACTGCTCTGGCATGTTGGATCCATTTGGTGCTGATCCGGAACCCACGATGGTACAACCAAGCGTCGATCTCCGTTGGATTTCGTCGAAGGGTGTCGCTGTGGAGCAAACCCTTTGCGAGCCGCTCGTAGTAAAGATGACAATTGTTGTTGCAATGGTAATCCAATTGATGCTGTTTGATCATGATGTAAAAATACATCGCCAGGCTTGTAACGGGAACGCCACGGATGGACGTACCAATGGAATACACATGATATATAGAAACGGGATGCACGGTGTCAACAATGATGAAATTTGACATCTGTAAGAAAAGAATACAATATATAATATAACTATTACAATAAATTGATGAATAATTGAGCGATAGTCAACTCGAATTTTGGTATAACTCAGACGCCATTTGACTGATGCTATGCAGTGCAGTTTCAGCTGCTGCGCATCTTGTTCGTGCTGGTAGTAGCACTCCTGACTGAACATCTTCAGTCTGAAAAGTTAAATTTGAAGCAGAATGAACACCCTTTTTCGCATGAGGAGCATCATTTGACTGACCCGGTAAATTTAGACGTGACCCGACACTGGGCAAATTAAATTCAAGCGGGTATGACATCTTGATTGGGCGGAGCAACACTTTCTTATTTGGCAATCTAACCTTAGCGGATCGACAAGCGCCGTCGTTACTTGGAATCAATGCAGTGATGACGGCGATTTTCCATCGTCCTCTAGGAAGATTGTCTTTATTAAAACAGGCATTCCGATATGCGACATTTCATCAGCCCAATTTCGTTGCTTGAATTGGTGAGCCCTCTCCCGGAGAGCTACAATATAGCCCATCGACCAACACGACCAAAATTGGTTAAGGACCTTTTGGATCTTATTCCATTTGTTGACCAAATCTTCGGCCGTAGCACGATCGAGAACGAATTCATCGTCATCTGGACACGGTTGGCTGCTCCAAAACAGGGTTTGATTGAGTGCGTAGAGACGAAGAAAATGAAAAGGCGTAAGCGCCGAACCCATAACGTCGTCGTTAAAGACAATTGGACGAGAGTTAACAACAGCGGATGTTTCAGCAACGATGGTCTGTAATTCGCACAATGTTAAACGTCGCTGGTGGATTGCGGCCTTCAGACTTTTTTCACGTGAGCGACCATTCTCTCAAAGAAGCCGCCCATCCACGGAGCGGCTTCGGTAATGAATTTCCACTCTATGCCGCATCCGACACAGAAGACTTGGACCTTATCAGTTTTGACAGGCATGTTCCAAATGCTATGTAAAAATCGATCAGAAGCGCGGAATTGTTTTGCATTATCAGAAATGATTCTGATCGGCTTGCCACTAACACTAATGAATCGTCGTAAGCACATCAGAAAGTGCTCTGCGTTCAACTGACTGACAACTTCCAAATGGACAGCACGTATTGTAGCGCATGTGAACAAAGCTATCCAGACCTTTTTGTCATTATGATCGTGATCACGAATCGCTAATGGGCCAAGATAATCAAGTCCTGTGCTTTGGAACGGAACGCAATTAATTTCCACCCGAAATGACGGAAGCTGGGGAAAATCAGGCGCCCTAAATGGACCACCGAACTGCTTTTTGCATACAATGCAGCCGCGCAAAACGCGTTTAACTGTAGACCGGCCTTTGACAATCCAGAATTTGGTGCGCAGTTCGGACAACGTATGTGAGACACCGGCATGGTGTAGCCGGGTATGAACATTCAAAATAACCAAGGTAGTGAAATGATCATCCGTCGGTAGGAGGATAGGCCACTTCGTTTCGTCCAAGATACCAGCATTCTCCAAGCGACCGCCGACACGGAGCACACCACATTTATCTTCAAACACATTCAACTGTGCGATCTGACCACGAATGTTAGAATTCGAATTATCAGAGTTGTACCGATCATACTGAACAGTTTTTATCCAATAATCCAGAGCGCGTTGTATACTGGCTTATGTCAAGCGAGGCAAACGAGCGTCATTTTTACGACAAACACGTGTAAATGGGATAACAAATGCGGTGACTCTCAAAAGTCGATTGAGTTTGGAATACCGCGATGAATCCAAAATGCTCAAATACGCTGTCGACAAGAGAACATCGTTGGTCACAGTATCATCTACACAGTGATTGTGGTTGTCACAATCAGTATGGGGATCCAGCAAATTTGTTGGCCACTCTTCAATGCCCGACTGCAACCAGCCAGGACCAGACCATCAAAGACAGGAATCTGCCAGTTTGCCGAAAGCAATTCCACGAGTCGCAAGGTCTGCCGGATTGTCAGCAGTTGGGACGTACCGAAACTGAAAACTTGCGTTTTCCTTGATGTGACAGATCCGATTTTTGACAAACACTGAACGAACAGAGGAACCGTTGATCCAATGCAATACGCACTGACTGTCTGTCCAAATGAAAACAGGTGGATCGACATGAATCGCAGCTTTGACAAAATTCACAAGGGTGCAACCAATTTTCACTGCCATGAGTTCCAGCTGCGGGATGGTTAGCTGTTTAACCGGTGCAACCCGACATTTAGCAAACACTAGAGCAGATTGAACGATTCCTGTTGGCCCCTCACACCTGAGGAACACTGTTGCAGCATACGCCATCGACGAGGCATCGCAAAAGCAATGAAGTTGAAGGGCCGAGGTCGATTGTAACGATGGAAGAGCGTGGCGTTGAATTTCAAATCTTGCAATATGGCAGTACTCCCGATAAAAGGCGTCCCAGCGTGACTGTAAATCATTCGAAACCGCTTCGTCCCACGACACCTTCGCCTTCCACAAATGTTGAATGATTGATTTCCCAATAATTGAAATCGGTGTAAAAAATCCACACGGATCGTACAACTTAGCGACTGTCTGCAACATCAGACGCTTGGTATTGATTGGTTTGGTGTGCAGTGTTCCGGTTGAACAGGAAATGGTGTCAGTAGCCGTATTCCATTTGAGACCCAATACCTTCGTGATGGTTCCAGAGCCTCGATCATGAGCGGGCATTACAGCTGCCCGCTCCGAACTGTTGGTAAAATATTCGCGCATGTTCATGGAAGCGCTTTCAAACAACTGTTTTG
Organism: Trileptium ribeirensis; assembly: GCA_030248225.1. Taxonomy (NCBI): domain Eukaryota; kingdom Metazoa; phylum Nematoda; class Enoplea; order Enoplida; family Thoracostomopsidae; genus Trileptium; species Trileptium ribeirensis. The sequence continues at coordinate 11,292 of JASANE010015805.1, forward strand.
ACGTTTGATAATACTTTACGGCTTCTTCAATAGTGCGTTGGCCACCAATGACATTGTCCACGTATATATTGTTCAAAATGTCTTTAGCAACAAGATCATGGCTTTGACTCAAATGGTGAGCCACAGTGGCTGCTAGTAGAAACGGGCTGGCAATCACACCAAAGCAAACCCGAGTGAATTTGTAATGCAACACATTTTCATCAGTCAACGGCATAGACAGATCCTTTATTCATAGAACACGAACAGCGTCTCGTTCCCCGCGCTGCAAATCGATCTGCAAGAAGGGTTTCTCGATATCGCTGACGACAGCGATTGGATATATACAAAACCGTAGCAGCAGAGCACACAAATCTTCCAGCATCACTGGACCCCTGTAGATGCAGTCATTCAGCGATGGCGATGACTTATTTTGCTTACAGGATGCGTCATAAACCACGCGCAGTTTGGTTGTTGCCTTGTCAGGAGTCACCACACAATGATGCGGAATATAGTGAACAACTTCACCGTCTGGTTTTTCAGGAACCAGTTCAATGACACCTTTGGCCAGTTGATCAGCAATCACCTTCCCATATCTTTCCATCGTGGCAGGAGCCAGCTTCAACCGCCGGAGAAGTGCTTGGAGACGTCCGACCGAAACAGCGTAGTTGGTTGGCAATTCGGATCGACTGGGTTTCCATGGCCATTGTACTTGATATCGCCTATCTTCAGCGCAGAATGAGACTATGTCACTGAACATCTTCAGTGCAACTTGATCATCCGATGACTCCGGTGGATCATTTGTTCCTACGCCCTAAAGACGCCAAAAATTTGCAGATCAAACGCTTCACCATTTGGGAGCTTCTGTTGATCAATTAAACAGGTAGTATCCAAGCGATTACTGCTGAAAGACATTCGACCGACTGGAATGTATCCAAACACAGTACCAATCAGTTGAAGACCGTCACCAAGTTGTAGCCGTTCGGGACCTACAAGTTCGTAGTAGTAATCTCCACCAATCAATATGTCAACTGCCACTGGGTCAGGTCACTTGCTGATGGGTTGTGCAAGTGGCAAATTTTTTACACCGGGATATCTGCTTGTATCAATATCATAATTCTGAATAGGGCAACAAATGGTATCAGTGCCGTCTGCAACGAGGTTGATCCAACGGCCAGTACGAGCCTGAATAGAGAATTGATACGTGACGTACTCTTTGCGCGACCTACGAGATTGTTCGAAGCTGCTAATATCGACCTTCTGCTTTTCGATGTTGCGTGCGCCGATGCGTTTAGCTAGTTCTTCTGTGATGAAGGTTCGCATTGAGCCCGTGTCCAAAACCAATTCCGCAGCTTCAGATCCACGATCACCTTTGATGACAGCGACAGCAGTTTGTAAATAAGCTCGTTCACCATAAGCAATTGTTGATTCTACCTGAATCTAATCACCGGCATCGCCACGGACATTATTTGAGTTGTCGGGCATGTTATAGCCAGCACGTGACTTTCCGAATCTCCGATAACACAAACTTGGATGATGACTTGACCTTCTGCAAAATTGACATTTACGCTGGGTATTGCAGCAGGTCTTGTTCGGATGCGATTTAAGGCAGCAGTAGCATTTCCCCCGCAATTTGGTTTTCCGAGTATCCACATCTGGATACAATGTGCAGTCTTCCATGGCATGATTGTCGCCACAGAAACAGCATGTCTTTGCACCGGAGTTCTGTTGCTTTTCATTGGCGAGCAAATTCGCATTGGTTACCTGACGTCGAAAGTTGCGTCCATTGGGCTGATGCGCTTGATTCGATGCTGGGTTGGATTTGCCAATCGTCTGCGTGCTCATTTGGAGCGCATATATTTCACCCTTTAACAATTCACGCAGTTTTGTCAAGGTCCACCTACCATGACCCTTGCGTCGATGAAGCTCTAACTGCGTATACTGCGGCAACTTTGAGAGGATGATCGGCGTGATGACACGTCCAAATGTGTCTTCTTCAATGCCCAACGCCACGAGCCCACGAATATTCTTTTCGCATTCGTCGAACACTCGCTGAATGTCATCAGCATCGTCTGTCGCTTTCTTGAGCGTAAGCATTGACTCAAAGTGGGCGAATATGGCAATTTCCGGATCACCATAGCGCTCTTTTAGGCATTCAACAATCAGTGGCGGACCCAGGATTTTCTGGGGGAGGACTACATAAAAAATGTGTGAAATGTAAGATGGGTTGAGACTTCTCCAGAGCAGCATATGGACGATATAGTGGCTATATACCCACAGAACTTTCTCTCCCTCAATATTCCATGTATATATATATATATATCAAATATAAAACAAAAAAAACGAACAGAAAAATAATATAGTCTATAAAGCCAAGTTCAACAAAGCCGAGCGAACGGAAGAACGACAATATTGAAACTGCATAATTAAAAGTCTAGCATAGACATTATAAGCTGGCGATTAGCCTCTCTAGTTTACACATTCTTCTCTAGAAAAGTTGATTCTGTCTTCCTCTTCCCCCCTATCTTCTATTTGGCTAGTGTTTGAAGTCACTAGTACTTATAGTCACCTACCGAACTAACAGGCAGAGCAACACATCAACACGAAGAAAGAACTAAAAAAGAAATATAAACACTAATTATCTGTTTTATACCCCCCCTATATCCCCCAATTTAAACAGCACACCTAGCAAAGACATAGCTGACACAGCCGACACAGCAGCCCCCACTCCGAGGCCAGGATGCTGCACGCGAAGCGACCAACAACAAACGCCAGAACGCGTAACGCGTACCGGTACCACTCCCAACCAACAACCTACAGACAAAGCCAACCTAGCGGAAAACCAAGAACAAACAACCCGGAGGACAACCCAACAACAAAAGCAACGAGCACAATAATTAAATACCCAGACGTAAAAAACCCAAAGAAATCAAACAAAATAAAAAAATCAAATATGAAAAACTTTTTTCTTTTTTTTTTCTACTCCTTTTAAATTTTCCAACCGAAAAATTTTTCAAAACCCTTCTTCTCCGGGGATACTTCCCCCCTTCCCCCCCGCAACAAGTTTCATATGTGTCATTTGTCAGCTTGTATCCCTCGACGAGACGGGCTGCTTCGCCGCCGATAAAGGAACGCAAGTATTTCTGCTTGTCCGTATTCGATAGGTCATCATTTCTGTGTATCGTGCTTTCAAAACTATCCCAAAAATGTTGCCACTTCGTAGCCTGGCCAAAGAATTTTAGAATCAACAGTTTTGGAAGTTGAGTCTTCTTATTCAGCGATCTTCCGGACACAGATGATATGTTGTGATCCTCCGCCCAGCCTACCTTCCCCGAGTTCTGCTGCTCATACCTGAAGTTTTCGATAGTGCTCTGAAGCCTGCACATATAATCACGAATGGCTTCGGTGACCTGTTGTGCTTTTCCCACCTCAGTAGGGATTCCTTTTTCGTCAGTGATGGTACTCAAAAGCTCATCATCTATGGCGCTAATTGTGTTAAGATAATTAGTAAGTTTTAGCAGGCATGTCTGGGAATCTACTATTTTAAATTCTTTAGTAGTTATGTGATCATTAGCTTTCTTCATTTCCATTTTAGCATTCATCGCATAACCGTTTCTAATCTGCCGCTTAAGTGTAATCTGTTCTGCTGTTAGAACCATGGTTCTTATTTCGTATGTTACAGACCAAAATTATTGATAAATCAACTGCTTATTTGACAACTACTAGCATACCAAGATTACTGGAACGTGAATAGAATTCAAGCTACATCTAGCTTGATGCAGAATGAGACAAACCAACCTTTAAGGATTAGAGCAAACCGGATAATGGCACTGAATCGATTGCTCCTACACACAGCACTATAGATAGCGGCGTATTCAGTATAGGTTTGGAATGCCACTTGTGATTCCGCCGAAGGACCAGTTAGTAAATGAAAACTAATTTTGATTTTGGTACAAAAGACAGGGGTCAAACCCATCTTCCCCTTTTCCTGCCAATCTTATCCGATTTTTACCAATTTTGCACGAATTTTTGTCAATTTTCTAACTTTTGCAAATTTTACCCCAATTTTTGTTAAAAATTTGCATGCGTCTTGAAGGGACCCTTAGAGCGTATCCACCTAGCCCCCTGTCGACACCTATAATGGATTAAACAATGCTTACTTTTAAATCAAAATCACGTCGAATACTGTTGTTTTCACCTATAACATGGGAATCGCTAAATTGACGTTACAAAAATTTTCGCAGTACGTGGGGCCGTGGTAGTGCAACTGCAGGCCTGCCTTTTATCCGATAACCCTTTTAGCAACTGAATAACAAAACAAAAACTACTAATTTTGTCTCAGACTCGCGTAGGAATTGCTGTTGTTATAGGTTGACGATGACTGACGTCGTTTGGTTCAAATTTTGACAGGGCATGTGTACCTATAAGCTACAGATTATAAAGTCTTTATTTCCTACCTCGTTCAAAATACGTCATAGATTTGTAAAAGCAATATTGTCTACCAAGATTTGTGTATATTTCGTTGTCATGGCAGATGGTTTAGAATTGTTGGTTCTACTAAATGTATTGTTTTTATCATGTAGATGTCGAATGTTTGCTAAGCGGATACTGCTGAATTCATCCCAGTATGTATGTATTGCTATGAAATGCGGGGTCATATATTTTCCAGATCAAACCGCCAATAGTTAGTGTTATCGTCGGCAACTTCGCAATGAATACTCCGCTTTGCTTAAAATATAGCTATGAATAATGGATATCTAAATATTAATTGAATTTATTAATTATCCGTTTTGTTTAGTGTAATTATTAGTCATGATTTACTCTGGCAAGCAAATAATTAAAAGCAATGGGGCTAACCCCAGCGGTCCTATCGCGGCATCTAATATAATTATTGTAATGAATTTGTCGAACTGTAATTTTTCGAACATATATAAGGCTAGGCTTATTTTAGTCTGTGAACGTTTATATAATTTCAGTATATTAATTTTTGACGTTTATTGTCGACACCTGTTATATATAGGCGAATTTGCATGTATTACCCGTATTATATTGTTGCTGTAGCGGGAGATATTTTTTCAAGTCCCGTCTCTTCCGCGTCGCACCAAATACTTTAAAATGGTACATATGTCTTCCTAGCTTGGCCCAGCATTTGTGGATGACATATTGGGTAAGTGAGAGACCCAGTGACGTCGTGTCACATGGGCCTTGGGTAGAGATGGCGCCAACCCATTACCTCGTGTTGACTGCTAACGGAAGAAGAGGCTTAGGATTGCTCCGCCAGCCTTCTGCTTTTCGAGAAAAATGGCCGCGTAACTCTACCTTCCAATTTTTCGGTAGCGGCACCCACTCTTGAATGACGTACTGCGCCCCTGCAAACACGAACGATGTGTGGATGCTAAATCCGTTTTTGGGTTTAGAGATGCTCCGGTTTAAAACGCTTTTAATGAGCTACATTTTCAGAGAGTGTAATTTGCACATCGATTTCGATTAAAAAATTTATATGACGCTTATTTTTCGGAAAAATTGTCGTAATATTAGTGGCACAGTTTTGGCACCCCCAAATAAATTCATTTATCATTTCAGCGTATATTCTGACGCTCTATAAATTATTGTGGGTTTTGTCGCCCTAAAATATTACCTGGGCGGAGGTACCCACCTGTAGTGAGGGTCACTCAATAGATCGGCCTGATGTTTTCAAGTTTTTGTTACAGTTTTAAATTAGGTCGGGATGTCAACCAAAACAGGAGGCGCAGCGCCTCCGTATCTTACCGTGATACGTATGCTGCTGCATTTTTAACTATGACACAAAAATATTAGAAATGATAAATCAACAGGTTTCCTGCAATCCATCCCCAGCCCGGATTTTGTCAATTTCGAAGATACTTCGAAAGCATTGGTATAATTCGACTAAGCTCAGGGAGACGGTTCAGAAAATACATATTTCGGCCATATTTATTACAAATAATTTTTTCGATGTTTTGGGTGCGCAATGGTACTCAAACATTTTAAAATTTTTCTCGATATATATATAATTTTATATATCATTGAAGAACTAAGTCGAATCGTGGTAAAATTGCCTCGATCATTTCAGTTGTTTTAGTTTATGTGAAATTTGAAATTCTAAGCCTAAGCTTCAACTTTAAACTAAGTCGTTATCCTATGAACCCAGTGAGCTGATTTTACATCATTCGACTTTGCTCGTCAATGCGGTTCCAAAAGTACATAAAATTACATATTTATTGAGAAGAATTTTTTCGAAAATTTTCGGAACGATTGGGAACCCCAAAAAAGAGAAACTTTTATCATAAAAATTAGGCCGAAAAAGATGTTTTGTGATCCGCCTCATCGAGCTGAGTTGAAAGGCACCAAAATTTTCTATGTATCTTCATAATTGACCAATTTCGGGATGAAGCGATTCTGACAAAGACCCAATCATGGCTTGCTTTACAATATTTTCGTTTAGGACAAATCATACACCTTAGCAGTGTTGGTGGTTATATATGTATAATAGAAGAATGCTTTGTATAACTACTTCAACAGCTTTTCTGCATCTCCTAATCCTTTAATTAGACCTTAACACTCGACTCGATATCCGTGAAATTCTAGCCATTTCATATTAGAGGTGAGAAAAATCTTAAAGCAAATCCAAGGTTATCCAATTGTCTACTAATCGTTCGGTCTCTTTCTGAGGTGATAACGAACCGACATTTTACGGCCAATAATCGGGGTCGGCTGGGCCCATTTCCTATCGGGTGTCGATCCGCCCGGTCCGACCCGCAGACAGGGCTACCCTGTGCCGCGCTGGGTTGTGGGCCGAAATTCTCACCTCTATTTCATATATGCATAGAGCACTTTTCGCGAATGCTTTTTATAGATTTCTGGGTATTATATATCTTTATTCAATAGATTTAAATATAAATCAGTTGTAGTCGGGGCCAGAATTGTTTGGTCGTTAGTCTAAAGCTAGCAATTGTTTTTAATAATAAAACTGTATGTGTATTAAAAACTAAGTTCATAGATAGTATAATATGGCGGCCAACTGGTTTACTATAATGTAAAAACTGTTAAAATTTTATTACTTACAGAATTATATAAATTTGTCACATATACGAGTTTTATAAAGCGCCAACACAAAGAAGTTAGGAAAAGTATAAAGTTCGTTCGCAACTTCGAAATACGCATTCTGACGCATATATTGGTACGTATATATCTTAAAATCACCTGCAGCCATATGTTATAATTCCCGTGCCTCATCGGATTAATTTCTCGGTAAAAAAATAAAATATAAAACTAAAGTGTGGGCAAAATATGTCATCACAATATAAATATCATCACATCGCTTGCGGCATTGATCAAAAAGATTTCATATGTGCGCAGTCGCAAAGAATGGTATGAGTTTCAGAGCCAAGATATATCCATGTTTAGAAAGTTCTTGGCATTTGTAAAACAAGTAGTTATCTTGCCGGATATTCATAATTAATTAGAATACATATATATTTGTTCATTGCTAGCAATACACTTTGTAAACAAACAAAATGCCCGCTATTATTAACACTCATAAAGAACTTACTGCTGAATAGCCAATAGACATCATACGGCTACGGCCATGCACCGGTGGTAATGTAATATAAACGTGGTCTAATTTAGTTTACCCTTTTTCTATCACCGGACGTCAAGTAGACAGAATTCATGGACCAGGGATATCGACATATCAAGTTCGTGATACATAATTGGCCTTTACAGGACGCTTGAGCAATCCTTAGTAAATTTTGGATTTGTCATGGTAATTGCCTATCATGACATATAAAATGAAGGCGGTACACATAGGGGCTCACACGATTTTATCTTCGGAGGGGTACGATGCCTTAAATTCTGTCATAATGTCACTGGTTGTTTAGAGATATCCAGCTTGAGACCATCTTAACCACCCTGAATTGTAGCAATTGGCGGAGTCGTTTTCAACAAGAATGACCCTCGATAAAATTCTTTGTCCAGATGATATGGGGATGACGGAGGAACCCCCGACCTCCTCTCAGGGAGCGCCAATTGGCTGTAAATTGTAATGTAATGGAGGATTTCGGCATTAACTGTCTTCATAATATTTTTGAAAAACGATGATTGAATTTGTCAGGCAAAATTCTCAAGAAAAAATCATGGCATTAAGAGATCCAACGATGGTTTTGGGTTTTAACTCTACCTGGAAAAAATTAATGAAAACGCTAATGCATGATGTATTTAGTTAGATGGCATGTGTTTGGATAGATTTATAGATCATCTTGTCTTGTTTTTTTGATAATTTTTACGGATGAAATAGTATATAGTTCTTGAAAAATATCATTTCTAGGGGACACAAAAGCGTCTGGGCAATTTCGCTTTCGAAATTGAGATATTTAAGTTGTACTGGGAAAATATAATGACTATTTGAGAACGTACAGTTAGTGAAATGTGGCAAATGTCTCACCCTTTAAATATATGATTAGATAATGGACCAAAAGACTGAATTAATTCAATAAATCACTTCTAAAACAAACATTTTTGTATTTTATGATCACTCCGAGCTCTAGATGAGCTGCTTGTGTTCATATATGTCACATGACAAACTCAGACAGCACAACACTTGAGTTTATGCTAGGCCGTTTAACAAATGAAACATGACAGTTACTCTCCATCAGTTCATGGCAGTCGAGCTGGACCATGAGAGCCTTAGAGCTTGTCCTCCGCTTGAGTCATGCAGGATTAAGTTTTACGGTCAAATCCACGAAAATCTAGATAGTACTAATGATACCCTGATGTTTTAAATTTTCAGTACCCTGATGTTTTAAATTTTCAGTATAAAATGCCACTGTTAAATATAATGAAACCTATCGCTAATTTAGCTAACCTAAACCTTCAAAAATTTTACGGATAAGTTCAAATATCTGTGAACAATACATCCGCCGTTTTTCAGTAGTAATCTCGCAAAACTAAAGTAACTTCATGCAGTTAACTCGTAAAGCAGAAAATCTTTATCGTTAGCTTTAACTCATTATCATATCGTTTGTTATGGTCATGACAGGCGTCACTTTTTATTAATTGTGGCATTTCGGTTAGCTCCCATGTCCAGCCAGAAACCGGTAAATTGTGAAGATGCAACGACAAATTTGTACTATTCAACTCAGCTTGACGAGCTCGTTCAAGAAATAATTAGTTCGGCCAGTTTTGTTTCGAAATTTTTCTTCCGATATTTTATGTTTCCAATACCAAATAATTTTCCGACAAAAATTTGTTTCGATAAATGCGTCAGTCGAGCTGAATAAAATGGTGAAAAAATCAGTTTAATGAGCTCAGGGGTTAACAAGGTAGGCTTACGGTAAAGCTTAGGTTTAGGCTTTCGCATAAATTGGCACGTATACTTAGAACCTGATTTGCATGGGATTCGACCCAGTGCGTCACTACGGCTCGAAAATTTATCGAGAATACTTACTGTCAGAATTTACAATCGGAAATAAAAGTAAACGAGCTATCAGAATTTAAACCAAATAAATCAAAATCAGTCAGACGTTATAGTACCCTTCTAATACCGCTGGCGTAAACTATGTTCCTTTTGTTATCACTCACTGTGAAGCGCGACATCAAGATACTCTAGGCCCTCAGAGGCATCATCTCTGTCCGCAGTGATATCCCTCAGTTTGCTCCTGAGGTATAGATGTTGCTAAAATAAAGTTTTATATTTAGTACAGTTTAGGATGACCTATATTATGGCAAAATAATCTTATTTAGTAATGCAAAAATTTAAATATTGTTCCATATGGTTGGTTATCAAAAATCCTATAGAAAAGTTTGTTCATGTCAACGCAGGAAATAGCAGCCATAAATTAATAACAGCGAGCCCAAATTAATGTAGCACAAATATTTAATATAACCTACTACAGCTTGAGCTTAATACATTCTGCCAATATATGTTCTTACAGCAACTGGTATTGGACACCAGCCGGAAATGTCAGGCGTATTGCCGGTCGGTGTTTTGTAGCGTATTAAATAGTGACACACCATGAGTTAAGAGCAAATGAAACACGGTTCGACATTATGCAGCATTTACAACAAGATGCGTGCGCATTGTCCTAATTATGTCACGCGTTCAAATGGGCTAGCTACTATGTCACGCATACAGTCCAACTCGACTATTAAAATTTTAAATAGCTTAGCTAGGCTATGCATTTGTTATCGAGTGTCGAGCCGGACTCTGCTGTTGTCACGACGCGTTCAGCTGAGCCATATAACTTAAGCCAGTGACTATATAGTCCGCGAACATTGCGTTTTATTATACATATCTAAATGCCCCAAAAGCGGCATACAGCTTTAAACGTTAATTGTATATATTACAACAAATATATTGCTTAGAATTAATGTGAAAATACTATAGAACAAAACGCTATTACACTAAGCACAATACTGCTCAACTGACACTTCAGGCGGACGCTCCGTTTGTTCCGCAGAGCCTAGCTAAGCTCCCTGTTTGTCACATTAAGACTAACTAAGCTATAAAAATGTACCATAATAGTCCAGCTAAGCTATAGTTCATCCGAACTAGGTTAGTTGGACGTGTAACATAATTTGGCCCTGGCGCACGCATCTTATCGTAAATGATGCATTAGGAATATGATCAGATTAGAGCGCTTGCATTTGCAAACATTGCATACCATATGTAAATATCATACACAGTGGATATAAACCTTAAGTAAAAAAGTGCAGTATGGGTGCGGATTTACCACAACTGACGGATCTTCACATAAAATGTATGTACGCCGTACTGCCTGTTGGAAACATTTAGTCGATAGCTTCTGACATTTAATTTTTAAATACTTGTTTTGTATAAACTGAGCTATACTTCTAAATATTTAAGCTATTTGCATCAGGTATCTGGCTAAATTATGCAAAACGGCATGCTTTAGTTTTGTATATAAAACTTAGAACAATGTAATCGAAAGGCAATATCATGACTTATGTAGTTACAGCCTATATTGAGCTTAAAATTAACAGTGGCTATGATGTCCGGCAGCAATGTGCCGGCCTGCCAACAATCCCGACTTCAAAAAACCGATCCGTCGGTCAAGTGGACCGCTGACAAACTGGCCAACCGTTTAAACGTTTGAACGTCCACCAGCTAAACACCTGGACGGCAAATGAAAATTCCGTCCGGTACCCAACAGTATCTACAACAACTTCATATATAACAGCCATATGTTTAAGTAAAAAGCGAAACAGCAGCATTTAGTAAATCCTGACTACGGTGTATTATTAAAACTATAGTTTCAAGGTTCGTCATTCTATAGGATACGTTGGTTTGAAGATGAGTTAACATGAATAGATTGGCGTATATATTAGACTTTCACTGACAATCTGTTCAGTATTTAAAAAATCCCGAATTCTGTTTTCGACTTCCATTTCAAAATCAATCAAGTCTTTTGCTGCTGTTGGTTAAACAATACAAGTACAATATATAGGCCGTTAAGTCATGTAAAGTATAAATAAGTTTTCGAAGATATGAAAATCAACCGCAAATAAGCTGCCTATGCTGATTTTAAGTATTATAAATGGTATTGCTTCTGACCAATTTGAAACTATCTTGGGAAAAGAAATGTGTCACTAACATATAGAGGATGTGCCCCAGCGATCTGTAACGCGACTGTATATCTCCGATAGTTTAGCACAAGTTTCAAACAAAGGGTGCTCATTCACGTTCGATTTCTTAGATCCTGCGGTCTAAAACGATGTCTTGCCAGGCAAGTGTAATCAAGCAAGTGCCTTAAAGAGTTTGACTAAAAACAAGATATGGAGACTGTAGTAACGTAAGCGTCGTTGTTGACCATCAGAAAAATCATAGACCGCTTAAAATGCAATTGAAATGCTTCTAACTTACCGAGTTCGTGTTATGTATATTTAAGCATTTTATGTAACTTGTTATGTATTTTGTTTTATTTATTAAATGGTCCGATCTATCCACAACGTTGGTTGCGCGCCAGCTATAATCAATGTAGTATTGATCTCAGAAGCATAACCTGATTAAGATTCAATCATACAAATGTCCAAAATATTATCACAGCTTGATGACTGTTTCAGTAAAAGTTAAAAATGAAAAAAAACTATAACATAGCGATAATTTATGCAGTCGTAGTAGGAAATAAAGCCTTTATTATTCACGGATAAAGCTTGAAAATGACATGGTTTACTGCAAATTTGTAAATCTGAAAACAAAAATTTAGCCTGTGTGTTTCAATCTATATTTCTTGTGAAAGGGAGGCATATGCTACCTTCTGTTAACCCTTTCATGCCCATTTGGACCAAATGTACCCTACGAATAATGTATTGTGTAAACTCAGTTTGTCGTACTATGAATGTTTGGATGAGCGTTGTTACCCGTCCAAATTGCCAGTTTCGTTAAGGAACCTAAACACAGCTCCTTCATAGCTCAATAGTTGGCATACACACGTCGCAGTTGTACAATCCGGAATCGATCCTTTGCACCGGCTTGCGTTTGTCAATTATTGCACCATGTACACATTGATTCGAGCATTAAAAGGTTAACATCGATCGAATTGTGTGTTTTAAGCTACGTAAACACTGTGTTGTGCTGTGTTATTATACTTTGTTCTGTGATGAACTTTTGAAGGTGTGTTATTCCTCGCTCGCTTTGCGAGGTTTGTTAAGAAGCCGAAGAAAAGTTCCTTGACAGCTCAATGGTTTGCGTGCACCTCTTTCAATTGTGCAGCATGGGTTTCGTCCTTGTATTTGTGAAACATTGCACAATACACAAATTAATTCGGGCATGTCAGGGTTAACATCGATGCGCGAGTCTTAAATTACGGTTCAGCACATTGGGTCGGAGTATACACCGCCTGAAACAAATATAAATTAATGAATTTTGCACCTGTCGACAGTGCCCTCCATCATGAAATACAGGGTGCAGGTACCCAATTTCCTTTCACAAAATAATGGCATGGACAGATTTGTCCGGTCCTCGCAATGAAATTCATTGACGGGAAGCACAAAACGCGCCGCGTCATAGTTTTAGCCTGGACGTGCTTAAGCTGAAGAGTGTCATGCTCTTCTGCAAAACATCATCAACTATTTGGTTCACCAAGAATCTAATACTTTACACACGAAAAATGAGTTAGCGATGCACAATATTTAGCATAACAAGACGTTTAGTAAAACGAATGCAGAAAAGGATGTGTGTGGCAGTTAAACGTATCTAAAGGGTTCCCCATAACATTATTGCGGCACTAAAACGTGAATATTTTATTGAAAATTAAGTTTTTTGACAAAAGAGTTGTATAGTAAATCTTTCGAAAATTTCAACAGTGGTTACTGTATTTTCTTGTGTCACACTACATTATATGCGGTGTATTATAACGTTGTCGCTTTGGGAGTAAACTGTCTCACTTGATTTATGTCTAACAGCAAAATTTCAACTCTTAACCGGTCCGCCCATCTATCGCTTCCTCCTCTTTCGCCAACTTTTGTTTTGTACAAGTATGCAACAAGTATCTCTTCATTTGTCGAACGTTTTGCTCACAATTGTTACTTCAATAATGTAATTTCACTTCTGAAACGAATGTCAGTATATCAGCGAAGGTTTATTACAGTTTCGGTAATAAAATCAATTTTCTTAATTGCTGTCTTAACAATGACGTATAAAATTAATTTGAGTTCAAAAGTGAGACGAGCTTTGATTGTGCTTGATAAATCTTACGTCGCGTCTTATTTCATTGCAACAATTAATATAATACAGAAATAGTATTAATCATATAGTATTTCTCTTATAAACCATAGTATTATCACAAAAGAGTATAATGACGTACACTTAAAGAACAGCATTATCGTAAAACGCATGTAAATGGTTTACATGACGCAAAAACATCTAACCGCTGTCATTGCATTTGACCTTCGGATTTACGTCACTCAATTTTGGACTATTTAACCTCCACTTCTGTCTTATTAGGCCGGTTTATAGTGTAGTGTAGAATGGTATAGTAGTTTACAATCTAGACTAATCACATTTTGAAGCCTCAAAATGTCGAATAATGCGCTTAATTTATGCAATACGCGGTAAAACATGCGAAGGAATAATAATTACTTCTATATGTTTTTAACATTAAGGAATAAGCAGTGTAGCATCTCACTAAGCTAGCGCATAGCGGAACACGCTGTGATTGGGGCCTGTGGTAGCGCGTTAGTCTTGCAAGCCAGATACCTGGGTTCAAATCACGGCTGGTGCAATGAATGATCGCTCGGGATCTTTTCAGTTGTTGAACCTGACTTGATCCCTGCACAGAGTTCTTAGCACAGCTAGAGCTCAAAGCATGCTCGCTTCGCGACTCTGCAGGTGAGTTATGTAGCATATCACTACGTTAGCGTATATAGCGTACCTGAACACGCTGTGATTGGGGCCTGTTTTGTAGTGGTAGCGTGCTAGTCTTGCAAGCTACATGCCCGGGTTCGAATACCGGCTGGTCCAATGAATGATCGCTCGTGGATCAAGAATCATTGAAAAATAGCAAAATACAACAGACAAGAAAGGACAGAGTACGCGAAATGAATTTTTATCTCATTTCCAGTTACATATTATACTGAAACGTTTCAAACCGTTTGCATAACTTTAATTTCAAAGTTTTACACAACAGCTCCAACGGTTGTTGTAGATTTATATTTAATTTTTTTGGTTTTATATTAAACAAGTAAGACTGATACTTTTCGTATAATAATTCTATAAAAATACACCGCGCCAACCGTCTGGTGCTGCTTTCACTTTTAGACATTGAAACTTAAGAACTGGCATGCGTTTTAGTATTGTTTGATCAAATTCTGTCTCTTCGGTATCTATTTACAGTGCTTTGGCTTCAGTATTAACTTACAAATTATATTTCAAAAGCCGCTTTCCTTTTACTTCCCGTTGGTTAATAAACATATATATACTGTTGCAGAAACGTAAAAATTATTAACCCAACACACATTTTTACGTCACATTTTTCTGAAATCTACTTATAATAATACGGTAAACTTATAATGAATCGATAAGTTTATTCAATAACAAGGCTAGGTAAGTTCTAACAATGAAAACCACGAGGTGTATTGAAATGCATTAAAGATGATAAATTAAAGAATAGAATGCGACTGCGGGTAAAATATATTTGTTGTCTGATTGCCCACACCGATTTTCGTTCCGTGATAAAAACATGCTACACTTTGTATTACGAAAACGTGTGTTCGCTATTCTTTGTATTAAAAAATCTCCTATGATGAAGCCACACACGACGCTAATGCATTTTCGAAATCGCGTATGCAGTCGGTGGACTCAATTCCGTCGCATTATGCTATGAGACAGATTTTTAGGTATACTTTACATGTCATAAATAGGTAGAGAAACGTTAAAAATGGTCGGTATTGTAATGTCAAGTAATGATTGTAAATATATATACAACTACATGTATAGCATTGTTGTAAAATCGATATTCGTAAAGTGTCGGTGGTCCTGATTGTTTCGAATGCAGGTTATGTGAGGGATGGATACACTTCTCCTGCTCATCTATCCGCAGCAACAAATCTCTGAAGACAGTGGCTGTTGCCGACGATATTCTTGTCGTATGTCAGGCATGTCAGAAATTCGCGCTCAATTATCGCAATGCAAAGCGCACTGGCACGCTAACGACTCCGGTACTAGGTAATATTGACCGATTGGACAAGATTGAACAGCAGCTCGAAACGCTTACCGAAACTGTCACTAATTATGCCACGTCTCCCGCACTCACAACTATGCAACAGACGAATGACAATAGTCAAGACAATGTCAGTTATCCAACCTATGCTTCGGTGGCAGCTAGAAATGGAAATCGTACTGCAATAAGGTCATCTGATATTGACGACGACTCTAAAAAGCATTTGTTTGGTCTTCTCGGGAGCGCCTGATAATGGAAAGGACATGCAAATTGTCTCAAACATCTGTCACTCACTCGACCCGTCCGCTGAGGTTGACTACGTATTTCGAATGGCTTCGCTGAGAATTTCAAATCGCATCAATGACGAACGCATGGGGTTAAGAAAACCACGGCTGGCTTAAGGTTCGTTTCCGTGCCTTAACTGTGGCGCGTTTAGTCTTGCAGCAAGCTTCTCGATTAAAAGACATGCCAGAATATAGAGGAATATACATTCACCGGTCTATGTCGCTTGAAGAACGAAATCAGCTTACTGTTCTTAGGCGTAAAGCGTACGAGTTAAACGATGCACTCGCGAGCAATTCTGCAGATCGGGACAAGTATTTAGTTTTGAACGAAAAACTAGTGCTTTACAAAAACTGTATAATTAACAATGGCAGACTTGTTGGCGGGAATCGTTGCATTGTTGACTATAACTTCTATACTATTGATGGTAAAATCAATGTACAGGTAAACTAATTCGGGGAGTAAATACACAATCACTGAATCGAAGTATGCCCCTCGAGTGCAAATTATTTAATGCTCAAAGTTTAGCTAACAAAATCTGTGACCTAGAAGCGATATTAAATTCTGAACTTTTTCATGTTATTGCTGTTTGTGTAACAATGGCTAACAAATGAGATACCTGATTCTCTAATTGATGCAGGTAAATATTTTATTCACCGCAAAGACCGAACATATAGCCGAGGGTGTGGTGTAGCGTTTTTCATAGCAAAAGATATCAAACATTCGGTAATTTGCTTCAAAACTGAACATGACATACTGGAAATTTTGGTAATTGATATATTTATCCTCACCAGGCATAGGCTAGCATGTGATTATAGACCACCCAATTGCGATATTGTACATATGACGCTCTGTGCAAATACTTGAGACAGATGTGCAATGTCACATGCCCAGCTACAATTATAGGAGATTTCAATCTGCCTGATTTAAATTGGCAAAATTATTTATGGCCACAATCCTCCGTGAATATATGTTTTATGGAGAGCATTCAAGAGCTTGGTTTGCATCAGTTGGTAAATTTTCCAACCAGCAAAGAAAATTATATAATCCTCTTATTAACAACCTCACCATTGAACGTTCTCAGCGTATCTAGTGGAGAACGCTTTGCCGCCCATTTGTCAATTAACTTTAATCTTACTGATTATATTAATAATGCTTCAACTTGTGAACATTTATATATGTACGATTTCAAAAGTGCAAACTTCGAATCCTTTAACAACTTTTTACTTTCAGTTAAATGGAACGTTGTCTTACATGCGGCTTTTACCATTGATGACAAGTGGAAATTGTTCACATCAATATTAGACTATGCCTGTAGCAAATTTATACTTAAAAAGAAATTAAGCCCGAACATGTGTGGACTCTGGTATCCTCTTTTTATTAGGAAACTTCTCAAGCGCAACGCTAAGTTGTGGAGAATAATCCGCCAAACTTCGAATTATGAAAAATATGAAAAACTCAGATCAAAATGCTCTGAAACCATTGCCCGTTTTAAACAAGTTTGTGAAAAGAAAATATTAAATAGTGGTAACCGAAATGGTGTATTCAAATATATCAATAATAGAAACATTTAATAATAATAATAATAGAAACATTTTATAGCGCCCTTTTTTACAATAACAAACTCTATTCCAAAACCGGAGTCAGCGCTCTTACACGCCGCATTGCAAACTAACCACTGACGAAAAAAAACTCCTGCGCCGACATACTGGCCAACGCGTTTTCGTGAGTATTCAATGAAAATTGCGGACAACTACCTGTAAACCAACATGTCTCAGCCCCGAAAAGCACTGTAACATAGGTCACTTTTTCTCCACAACTTGTGCACAAATTTATGGGACGCCTTAAGCCAAAACATAGCCAATCACCCTATGGCTACACGCAGTTCTTGCTCAAGAAACTTCGTGATTCGCTTTGCTTTCCTCTGGCACATATATTCGAGCAATCATTTGTAAACGGTTGTTTGCCGAAGTCTTGGCTTCGCGCTGACGTTATTCCAGTGTACAAAAAGGTGACTCGTCTATTGCATTAAACTACACATGACTATCATTGCTCTCTAACTGTTGTAAAATAATGGAATCTATTATACATGTCAGTCTTTTGTCATTTTGCGTTGTAATAATACTATTTGTGAAAAACAACATGGATTTATCTCGAAGAAATCAACCTGTATCCAGCTACTTGAGGCAGTAAATGATTGGTCAAATGCTCTGGATATCTGAAAATCTGTTGATATTGCGTACATAGATTTCGCAAAAGCTTTTGACATCATCTCACACGCCAAGCTGCTCCAAAAGTTTTCCGCTCTAGGAGTAGGTGGAGCCCTATTTCAATGGATTAAAGCATTTCTTCATGACAGAACATTCAGAGTAAAACTGAACAACACTTTTTCATAAACCCATAAAGTAATTTCTGGCGTAGCCCAAGGTAGAATTCTCGGACCCCTCTTGTTTCTTGTATATATTAACAAACTTCATCTTTATTTTAAGCACATAAAATGCAAATTATTTGCTGATGACGTTAAATTGTATATAAATATTGCAAATAGCGCCGATAATACCGCCACAGAATATCTTCAATACGCGCTCAACTCTATAGTAACTTAGTCAGATACGTTGCAACACTCTATTTCTGTACCTAAATGTAATATTTTGCACTTGGGCAAAAATAACCCTAATTTCCGTTACAACATTGGGGATCTGAAATTACTTCTGTTTCCCAATTTAGTGATTTAGGTGTTACGATAAGCAGCGATCTAAAGTACGAAACTCACTATAATGACATTGTCGCCAAAGCTTATCCAGTATGTTATTTCGCTGTTTTTTGAATAGTGATCTGGAATCAATAAAGACGTCTTATTTGTCATACGTCCGCCCGATTATAGAATACTGTAGCCAAGTCTGGTCACCATGCTATTTGTTGAAAATTGACAAGCTGGAAAAGGTTCAACGGTATTTCACAGTAGATTAGCGGCCAGAATGGGCATTTAGGAAATGTCTTATACTGAAAGATTATTTTAGATTAGAACCTCTGGAGCTGCGTCGTTTGAAGCGCGACCTAATCCTAATATTTAAATGTCTTACCAATGAGATTAATTGCTGCGAAAACTTGTTTGTAATGTCCGGTAACACAAATGCGCGCGGCTATCGGAAAAAAGCTGCTCAAGCCAAAGTTTTGCTCTAACTCGTTAAAACATAGCTTCGCAGTTAGAACAGTTCATGTATGGAACAAGTTACCCAGTTTTATTGGTTCTGAGCCCTTAATCGAAGCACAGGACTCTATAAAATTTAAAAAACGTTGAACATGCTTAATTTAAACCAATTCTTGCAATTCAAAAGAAACCTTTAGAAATAAAAGTGATATTTACTCCCGTGCAACGTCTTTGTCCTTAGATAAATTACATTCCCATCTTGTCAGCCACATATTAGAGGAAATCCCCTTCTTGCTGTAAACCAGTTTATTAACATTTGCCTTGCACGTATAACTTTGTTTGTAAATATATCGTTTGTTGTACATATATTTTTGTTAACTAGCACACTGGCAGTTGGTAAGCCAATGCCTAAGTTCCGAGCTCGCCTTAACGCCCGATTCAAACCTCGTTACGCTGACTTTACCAGTTACTAGTATGTGTATGGTTAATAAACGATTTTGTTTGTTTGTTTTGTTTGAAAAGGTCTTATAAATAAGCAATAGGGTAGGCAGACCTAGGTAGAAATTCTTATGATGGTATGATCAAAATTTGTTCATCTATTTACAACGTATTTTAGATCAACCGGAATGCCTGTATAAAAGTGCAGCGCAGATTTCATGGTGACGGCTTTGAGAGTTCAAGGAATTTATATTCGGTGTTTCTTACAGAACGAAGTCGTGTGTGCCTCAAACCATACACGCAATTTTTTAAAAATGCATATCCTATTTTTTACCTTGGGAATAAATCCTTGAACTGTTATTGCTACGGCTTCATTTTATTATCTGTAAAGTGAATAGGAATAAAAGTCAACCTGGCTGATATACGAAATTTGCATGTCGGATTATCAACCACTACAGATAGCTGTGATATTTTGAGCGCGTGTTTTGAGAAGCGATCAATTAACCGAGTTTAATTTATAAAAATTATGCTAATTCAGCTTTATAAACGCTAATTTGAAATTTAAATCAATTTATTGCACAGAACGCAATACCTCCCAGCGTAGGTTGGTAAACACCTTAAGTTTATATTAGTGAAATCTATAAATAATAAAAATAATTCTGAATATTAATACATGCGTTTAAATATTGTAACACTATAATTTCAATGCTCTTCTGGATTTAGTCGAAAACGTTGTCAATTGTCTACAACCTGACTTCATACCAAGTAAATTAACTACAAATTATGCTTACCAGAGCTATTCCATGCTGCCGCTATATATGTAGCACAACTACACCAAAACCATCTAGTCAAACCAAAAATTCAACTGCTCGACCACCAGTGCCATCCGTCGCAGCAATTATATACCACCATTAACAATCGCCATTCACTGTGATTCACATATTTTTAATTTATGTGAAATTAATTTGAAA
>JASANE010015808.1:0-32073 GCA_030248225.1 Trileptium ribeirensis
ATTTATTCGTTCAGTTACGTATTGCTCCGTTCAAAGGATACATGGGAATGTGCTGCGCCCCCATTCACAAAATGAGCTCATTCCCGCCGTCGGTTCCCCTCTTTTTTGGGACGTCTAAAGACGCCCTGTCAGGTTATTTGAAAAGCTGTCAGATAGGAATGTTTGGCTTTATCTTATATGCCGACATGTAAACGTGCAATGTTTGCACGTTTGCCGGTGAAATCGATGGTAAAATTTAGCGCAAAAATGAACTATGAGGAGGCTTACGCGTGTGATGGATGGGGATGCTAACTCGTCGAACAATAGAAACTTGGCCTTAAATCGACGAGTTAGCCAACAAAAATTTGATGAATGAGGACATGAAGACAAAACCGACACCAAACGAGGACATGTTCTCAGCTTATTCCAAGCATCTTCACATAGCAAAAAGTAGATTTTCAGATTTTAAATTTGACGGGTGATCCAACCATTTTCGTGGGACAGTTGGGAATAACGAATCATTAAAGTTAGGTAGAGATTTTATCAGCTTGACCAGTCTTAACCTTAGGTGCACAATCGTCGACGGTGGATGATCCCAAGCCGAGCAGTGCCAGACTGCTCCATCGCCATAGGAGCCGGCCCTGGTAGCTGTGCACACAGCCGCAGTAGCCGTTGAAGGGCTGTTGGGATATGAAACGGCTAAACGGCTAAACCAAAGTAAACTGTTCCGCGATATGAGCGCACAGCGATTCGAACGCATTTTGTTGATAGCGGTCTCGCCTCTTATAAACTCGGTCGCACGCCTACCAGTAATTATAAACTCGGTCGCACGCCTACCAGTAATTATTAACTCGGTCGCACGCCGTTACTTTAAACGCACTGAGATGTTGAGAAGGATAAACTTTAAAAGATATCCTGAGGGGGGGAAAAACTTGAAAAGATATTGTAGGGGGGAAAAACTTGAAAAGATATTGTAGGGGGGGAAAAACTTGAATTGATCCGATTTATTAGTGTTGCAACAAAATTTTACAAATTGCATACTATATAACGTAAATATCGTAAACACTAGCTATGTCGTTTATTCTAATAATCTTCATAAAAACATCGACATTTTGATTTTTCATTTTGTACATTTAATTGTATACCCTATTTAATATACCACCTATTAAGACTACGTACGCCCACCCAAGCATACAACATAACGTAGTATGCAGACATGTTCATCGTTGAGTCCAGCAATTACAGTGAAGAAACCCTTATTAAGGCCGAATTAATGTCTGGTACAATTAGCTAGGCTAAGCTCAACGGTCATAAATGTATAAATGAAAGACTGTTGACTATTTCCCTTCACGTTGAGTTGGAGCACAAACTGAAACTCTGTTTTGAGTACTAGCTCACCTTGTCCATAGAAATCTTGTGTGGCCAGAGGCATATTTCAGTCTATTTGATTTTACCAAGAGTGCGTAGGTGAAGAGTATCACACTTCGCTGCACTATAATGTTAACACTGTGTTAGATGACACGTGAGCTTTCGGCTGGACACCCTCAGTTCGAGGGCCATCATGTGGTAACATCCATGTTTAGGAGGAGGTAGCTCGGAGCCTTCTCATCTTCTTTTGGGGAGGGGTGGAGGTAGCTCGGAGTTTCCTCATCTTCTCTTGGTCGGGGGGTAGGTCGGATCCCTCAATTTTTAGGGTGTCGGTTGAACCGGTAACAGTTTTCCAACCGGTCCGCCTCAAAACTGGTTGAAAGGCCCAACCTGTCCACCATAAAAGGAGTGGTGCGAACTACCCTGTCCAAAACTTGGGGGTGCATGCTTGAAGACCTCACCAGAAACGAGGGGGGTAGAGCCAAATCCCAGTGTCATTTAACTAACATTACGGGGATCAATTCAAGTTTTTCCCCCCCTACAATATCTTTTCAAGTTTTTCCCCCCTACAATATCTTTTCAAGTTTTTCCCCCCCTCAGGATATCTTTTAAAGTTTATCCTTCTCAACATCTCAGTGCGTTTAAAGTAACGGCGTGCGACCGAGTTAATAATTACTGGTAGGCGTGCGACCGAATTTATGATTACTGGTAGGCGTGCGACCGAGTTTATAAGAGGCGAGACCGCTATCAACAAAATGCGTTCGAATCGCTGTGCGCTCTTATTCGCGGAACACTTTACTTTGGTTTAGCCGTTTAGCCGTTTCATATCCCAACAGCCCTTTTGAGGGCTAACCTGCGGCTGTGTACACAGCTACCAGGGGCGGCTCCTATGGCGATGGAGTAGACTGGCACCTGCTGGGCTGGGGATCATCCACCGTGGACCATTGTGCACCTAAGGTTAAGACTGGTCAAATCAACCAATTCAAGTTTTTCCCCCCTACAATATCTTTTCAAGTTTTTCCCCCCCTCCGTTATAGGGGGGGAAAAACTTGAATTGATCCAGCGTTCCTTTGGGAGCGTTTACTGTGGCCGATTTTGGTATCTAACCATGCCGTCAGTTCGTTTTAATAACAGGTGGTTCCCTACGTGCTACCACTAAGCTTAACCACGTGTTCGTGTTATAATGAACTTTAGTAAACTTAATAGCCTAATCGAGACAGTTTCAAAGTAAACTTTAGGAAGCAGTATGTCTTACTAGGTCTTAGCCGGTGGTGTCATAGGGGCTGTCAAGGACTCGGGCCGGACTTCACACAAAGCACTAATGATTCTTATGTGATAGTCAAACAAGACACTGGCACTACTCGAGGTTAAGACAATCTGGCCACATTTGTACGCGGCAATCACTGCGGTTAAAAAGCAAATACCTTATGCTCAAATTGATATACTTAGAATTTGTTTAGTCTTTTCCGTGTTTCCCAAATTTTCTTAAGTCGTTCTGATAAATGAAATTTTGGGGCTTCCTAAAGCCCGACAGAGGCTAGCCCTCCGTCCCTAACTGCGAAATCGGTCCGACCTCAAGGAGCGGCATGAGCGTCGAACGGTCCATTAACTGTAAATTTGTAAACCGTAATCATAAACAACGAAACAAGTCCCTACTAGCTCGCGAGGAAATTTTACCGTGGTCAACTGAGGAAAATTCACTAGTCCTAACTCAAGAGCAGCGAGTCATGTAAAACCATGGACGAGAGGCGTCCATTGTAATTTGCCTTACCTAAGACCACGGGGAATCAGAAGGACTTCGACTTTGATACTCACAACTTAATACCCTCCGTGCAATCGCTCAACATGCCCAAAACGGAACTCGACTATAGGACGTTCGGCAAAAGAAGGTGCAAAAAACGTAGCGAATCAGCGCCAGGAATGAGGCTTCCACCGACGGGTGTCAGTTCAATCTACCGAGAGAAAAGCGTGCTACAGCGAACGAAACTTTCGATGATCTGTTACATTTACTTCTGGGGAAAATAAACCCCCATGTCCTTGAAGCTGCTCCTGACTTACAAAATTTGGTCCGGGACAGCAATCGCTAGTCCCCTTCCACGAGACGGTAGATGTCTACGCGGGTCCTCCAGTCGTCGAATCCCATTCCAAATGCAAACCAAAGAGAAAAGCACGAAAAGGTAAAACAATTGCGAAATCACACGATAAAGCTCTAGCGTCGGAGCCGGTCAGTAGAGTCGACCGAACTCCGCGCTGTCGAAGTCGAACTGATCCCCAGAGTCGACGCGGTAGTCGTCGCCTCAAAATTTTCTCCTATATTTAAGGATAGCGATTTTGTCGCCATCCAATCATCGGTGATCTTTTGACGCCCACTTTTTCAAGTTCAAACCCGGGCGCTCAATCGAAAAATTCCCAAAATTTTATTTTTGACAGCTATCGTAAACCCTGGGTTCCCTTTAGAGAGAGTCGGCTTCAATCGAAATCGCCGACATCAAATTTGAACCCTCCGAATACTCGAAGGTCGAACATCTGCGAGTTTAACCAAAATTCGAACAAAATTTTGAACCCTATGCCATTGTCATTTTTTAATTTGTGTCAAATACTTATCCAAGATTCATCGCTCAAATCTAATAACTCTCTTACCTAACTTTAATGATTCGTTATTCCCAACTGTCCCACGAAAATGGTTGGATCACCCGTCAAATTTAAAATCTGAAAATCTACTTTGCTATGTGAAGATGCTTGGAATAAGCTGAGAACATGTCCTCGTTTGGTGTCGGTTTTGTCTTCATGTCCTCATTCATCAAAGTCTCGTTGGCTAACTCGTCGATTTAAGGCCAAGTTTCTATTGTTCGACGAGTTAGCATCCCCATCCATCACACGCGTAAGCCTCCTCAGAGTCCATCTGGGGGCTAAATCTTACTATCGAATCCATGGGCAAACGTGCAAACATTGCACGTTTACATGTCGGCATATAAGATAAAGCCAAACATTCCTATCTGACAGCTTTTCAAATAACCTGACAGGGCGTCTTTAGACGTCCCAAAAAAGAGGGGAACCGACGGCGGGAATGAGCTCATTTTGTGAATGGGGGCGCAGCACATTCCCATGTATCCTTTGAACGATCGGGGGCCCTAGTCAGGGGCCCTAGAAACCCACGGGAGGGCCCTAAACATGCCCCCCGTCCTACCTAGTCGTGTGTGTCCAGTTCGTCCGTAAAACTTATGAATTTAGCGTCGTTTTGTATGTCCTGTCCTCGTTCGTCCTGTTTTTTGTCGTGTCCTTATATATATGAAGTCCGTATATGCCACATATATACATATGTCTCTTTATATGCGTACATGCATACATATATATACACGAATACTCATGAACACATAAACATACAATACACACAAGACACACTGGCGACCTGAGCGACAGAAAGGTCGCTCAAGTTCGCGTCGGAAACACACAGAACAACAACAACAACTACACAGCAACCACAACAGCAAATACAACACAGCCACAGCGACGACAACAGCGACAACCGACCAAAGAAGTCGGTTAGAGAGAGAAAAGAGAAAGAAAACGAGGACACGGAGAAAAAAAGAAGGGGCACGGGAAGGGAAGCGGGACAGGGGGTCCTGGGGGATTTTCGAGGGGCTGGGGCGAAGTTTGGTCCCAGGACGAAGAACGGGGCCGAATGATACCAAACAAGAGGGGGTAGGCGTAGTGGTGGGTCGGGACACAGTTTTGGGTCCCGCCATATATAAGTGTACAGGGTTTCAGTGGGCTTTCCCGCACTAACGGTTGGGCGGAGCGACGCCCGCCAGGTGTAGTCGAACTCGCCTCGGGAAGGCAATTTAAACGAGGGGTGATTTCCCTGCCCTGAAGGCAGCGGTTGGAGGGGCACTAAAATCACGACAGATAAAGAGAGTGTCGATGGTGATGGGGGCGCTTTTGTCGGCAGTCCCGAGTTAAGGGGGCAACGGACGGAGGTCCCGTAGATGTCTCGACGTGGTGAATGCAATGAGGGGTGATTTGCCTACTTTCGAGTTAGGGATAACTTTTCGATTGGTTCGTACCCACTTTCAGCCGGTATTCCGAACTGGGGGCACTTTGGCGGCTCATTTCAGGCTAGCGGGAAGTCATGCAGAGGCCCGCCTTATATCGTTGTGTTCAGCAGGAGCAGGCGAGTGGAATTAGGGGTCGCATGGGCGCATTTAGGGTCAGGGGTCGGGCACGGGGTTGATGCTCAACAGACGGAATTTTATGTCGCATTTTCAGAGTGCGATATGAAACAGAAAATGACTCATATACCAGCAGATTGACTGGTCCGGTCGAGACCCGCCTGGTCTCGTTAGATGTATAAATGGGTAAACTACTTAGAAACACGCATACTTCCAATCAATGATTCGACGGTAAAAAAAGAAAAACCAGTTGCTAGGGCGCTGGCCAGGCAATTTTGGAGCGCCCAAAGGGCGCTATAGAAAGGAAGGATTGGTACAGTGGGGGCGGAAAAATAGACGTGAGACATGAAAATCAAGCAGTACACATATATACACATATACATAACTATATATCCATATAAGCCTAGGTTATGTCCACTCGGAACCATGGTCACCAGCCAAACATAGCGTAAGTAATGGCTGTCAGTTGAACTTTTGCCTGTTTGTCCCCAAGATATCTCGTAAAATCCGCCAGTGATTTGTGATATTTTGACCTCATTCGAAAGCCCTGAAAATTCTCTACCGAAAAGTGCTCGTGCATTTTCGGGAGATCTAAACCGTTGGACGGTTACGGCGCTAAACAAGCCCGATGTCCGGTGGTTCCGAATATTCGGACGCTACCGTAACCCATTTGTTTCAGCTTGTTGACACGACCATTATGCTATATAACGCTTAACGCTGGTAAAATCAATACTCCTGATTTCGATCATTTCCCAACCCCTTAAATTGTCAAAGGCCTCCTATTCCCGGACGGTCGGAATTTTGAAGTTCCAATAGGGACATAGGGAGAAGTAGCCGAGTTCCGCTCAGGTCTCCTATATTGTCCTGTGAAACATTCCATCACATTCCTTATCTTCCTGAAGTTGAACAGCTAACCTACGTCAATTTTCTCTGGGCTCACATGAGCCTGTTCATATATATGATCATAAAAGAAATCATGCCGTGGCAATATTATAACAAGGGCAAAACCATAGCAATGACAAGAACCATATTCATAGTACGAATATCAATGGCAATAAACAACGTGATTATCCATGACCATGGTACCAGGCAATACATGAAAGCTTTGTTCCCCTAAACTTTGTCTAGTTCGATTTGAGGCGCGTTTAAGCAATTTTAACGTCGAAATCATGTAAAAGACACGTAACGGGCCGGAACGGGCCTGTTACAATATACCTGCCGAGGCGCTGCTGAATTTTATTTGCACCTAACATTAAATAAATATTTAATACCCACCTGACATTTATATACATTTTTAAATTGTATCTGAATTAGGACTACGCGAGATTTTTTTGATCCTTCATGTTATTTTATTTATTTCGGTAGCAAATGGTCCAGAAATTGGTGATTTAACATAACTTTTGATGTTTATTATTACTTACTGTTGATGTTCTACATAACGAGCTTTCGTTTTTATTATGATAAAATTACACGTTGTATGTAGTTTTAGAGTGATTTGCAGGGCGTTGCCACGGAGTTGGGCACTGGGGCGCCGTGGCCACTCCAGTTCGATATTGGTGCTCATAGTTTGCAACCACCATAAAATTTTTTTCAACGTGCTGTCGTCAGATTACATGTTGACTTGACCGCACAATACGTGGGTCCTCACCGTTGATACTTTCCGGTGACACCCCTGGGTATTTGTCGGCATATTTATCATGAGCCTAAAAACTGTTTGCATGTAATAACAATTAAGGTAACACGGAAATGAACATTTGAATATTCCGATGGCTTAACCAAAATCTTTTCCGCTATTTTTCATCATAATTTTCCCATTTTCTTTAATTCTTCTTTACAATTTTTGTAATTTTGCTTACAATCGCTAAGATTATCCGTGCGCCAGTGCGTGGCGGAACGAGGATAAGATCGGTCGGAGAGATAAATGGGCTAGGAGTTTTTGGCCTATAGGGGGTAGTTCATGATTAGCCAGTACTAGCGCTGCTGCACCAACAAGCCACGTGTCTGCTGAGGATTTGGATCTACGTTTACCGATAATTGTCGCATCTTTTAACCCAATTGAGCGGAGCTAGGTGAAGCGTTTTTGTTTTCGTCAGACTGGGAAAAATCGGCACAGTCTGTCCGTCCGTTGAACTGCTCAATAACTACTGGGCCGATTTTAGTTTTTTTTTGTTTGAAAGGCCTAATATCATTCTTGTGCAAAAGATAAAGTTTTGGCAAAATTTGTTTTAGTTCATTAATAATTAACTAATTAGTTAAGCGCGTTAGCTTATTTTTAGCATTTTCCAACAAAATTTGCTTATTTTTGAATGAATAATTACTGTAAAGCTATTATTTTGGTGTGTATACTACATCTGGCCGTGCTGATTACGAATCTGGTGTTTATCAATATCGAGTTTACTAAAAACATGCTAATTAGTTAATTAATAAGCTAATTACTAATTGATTAGCTAATTTTTTAATAATTTTCAAACTGCTCAGTAATGAAAAAATTGCACATGCGGGTTTTGGATATCGCAAATGACGGATATGTAATTTCTGAAGTTGTATAAAACTTGGCTGTACATGCTAATTAGTTAATTAATTAATTAGCTAATTAGTTACATGCAAATTCTAAAATCACCCCAATATGCTGCGCTTACTTTTTGTAATTTATCACGTTTCCTAGTTTTATTTTGCATTTATCACTGTTATCGTTCTTTAGTAAATTGACCTTTAGATTTGTTTAAATTATTGGGCGATCAGTATTGTTAGAATGCAATTGTATCCGCAAAATTTCTGCGTCAAGAAAATTAGGTTTGCATGCATGCATACCACCTAGCTAAGTAAGTTATTCCTGGCTTATCAGAACAAGCTATAGATCGCGGAAATCCATGCTCCACCACTGCTTTAAACGCAACTATTTGCCAATAATAAAGGCGTGTTCACACGCTCAAACTTTTTGCTCAAATTTTGAGCTAAACATTTGGGATCAAAATTTGAACAAATTTTGATCAAAATTTGACGGTAATTTTTAACGAAAAATTGCGATATTTCAAAATTTGGGAACAAAATTTGAGCTCAAACTTTTTCAAGTAATGAATCTTGTCGGTGATTGGCTATAGGAATATCCTTGAAAGGTTTGAACAGTGTTCACACATTCAAACTTATCAAAAATGGAAAAAGATGCTTTCAAACTTTGATCAAAATTTGAGCTCAAATTTTGATCAAAATTTGAGCAAAAAGTTTGAGCATGTGAACACGCCTTTAAGTATAGCTGCATGCTAGTTGCACCAAAATGCTGATGTTAGCGTGACGGTATCTGCAGTCGGCAAATACTGGTATGCCAGCAATATCATTTTGCTGAACTTTGCAAGCTTTCAAACAGTGTGTGATCAGAGCAAATAAGTGCGAATGCTGCATAAATTCGAAACAGGCTCTGTATTTACTCTTTCTGATGGACCTTTGAGGGAAATAATGCATTATAAATAATAACGCTTATAAATAATAATGCTTATAAATAAGCCTATATGTGATGGTTGCTTATAGTTATTGCTTATCGTTATTACAGTATTTGTTACGCTTAAGTATGAATAGTTATAGTTGTAGGATAGCCAAAGTGTATTCAAAAATTTGAACAAACGGGTGGAAAATCACACGTTTGAACAAGCAGTCACAACACAACAGGTGTTCGTACAAATTCTTGAAGGCACGGCTTGTTATGCTACAACTGACTTGCGATATTACGGGGCTTTAACTGTACAAGCTGTGTTACAACAAACGGTAGAGTGTTTTAGGTTAATCAATATTTGTTATAATTGAACAGTTTATATTGAACATTGCCTTATGAATGCTATTGCATGCCTTTGATTATTGATGTGAAATATTACTCCAAAATACATATTTCTAAAAAAATCCGACCCCTGAAATTGGGCCCCTCTCCTGAAGCCCCTTGAAGAACTAGAGCCCTGAAACCTTTTCCATTGGAAAGAGCACGAAAAACTGGTCCATGGGTGGTTGGGGGTGACGGGGGAGGATCTTAAGCGGAGCTTTAGGAAAAAATTTTCCAAAAAAGCCTCTATACCCCAAAAAATCCAAATAAAAAGAACAATAATTTAGCATCATCAGGAGGTTATACCTGAAAAGGGGCGACCCTGATCTCGAAGAGATCTCTTTTGGGGGTAAGAGATGATTGGGGTTCCAGACACTGTGGGCGCTATACTGAAAAGATGGTGGACCCCTTCTCTGATTTTCCCCCTCAGCCCAATTAGGGCCGTAAACAGTGTATAATGGCCCACGAATAACAGAACAGAAAACAAGCAGCTGAAAATATTGGAAATAAAAATGACAAAACATGGGGCAAGCCATCAGTCAGAAACATGACTACGAACTATGAACAATAATCGAACCAAGCCGTAGAAGTTGACGGATCAAGTTTGAGTTTAGGTAAAGTATAATTCAACAATTCTTACTTTTTTAAAGCTAAAGGCATGTTCACACGCTCAAACTTTGAGCTTAAAATTAGATCAAAATTTGACGGTAATTTTTAAAGGAAAATTTCAGTACTTCAAAGTTGGAGAGCAAAATTAGAGCTCAAACCTTTTCAGTTAATACATCTCGTCGATGATTGGCTACAGGAATTTTCTTTGAAAAGCTTGAACAGTGTTCACAGATTCAAACATACCAAAAATGCAAAAAAGATGCTTTCAAATTTGAGCTCAAGTTTTGTTCAAAATTTGAGCTAAAAGTTTGAGCGTGTGAACACGTCTTAAGATATATACATACATTGCATGTCCACTTTCCTTTAATAATAGAATATAATAGGCGTACTTGGAAATGTTTTTTAGATTCTCAAAGCCATATTATAATAATGTCATTTAAAGTTTTCACTCTTGTACGGTATATCGGGAATATGTATTATATTGTGGAACAATATATATGTATATATTATGGATTGACATGAATGGTTTTTAAACAAAATGTATATAACATTTTTTTTCGGTATTTTCGTTGATTTGTTTGCGGAACTGATTTCTAGAAATCAGGAGAGTGGCGCTGACTTCGTTTTTGAAAAAAAATGCATCCAGTTTTGTGACTGTGAAAACATTTTGTTTCCCAATACCAAGTATTGGATTTGAAATGTTTTCGTTGAGTTCAGTTATAACTCGTAAATCAGTTATAAAAAATTCATACCAATTTTAAACTGTTTAACGGTAAAACTGTAGTAAAATTAAAATTATCACCCTTTTTACATCTGCCTTGTTCCACAGTGATAAACCAAATACAGCTTCTGGTAATGTTTATTTTCACATCGCATTGCATTTTCGTTATTTATTTTCAAGTACATAGTAGTATTTCGTAAATAAGTTAGTGTAGTTAACCTAAATATAATCTTTAACGTAATCTGATTGCATATGGAATGTTATAAATTTAATTAAGTATATTAAAACAGTTGTTTTGCACAATTTGTTTTTATTTGTTTATCTGTTACGTTTTTCGTATATACGCATTTTCAGTGGCGGCATTTAATTTTGGTTTAAAAGTGTATTGGTTAGAGACTTAGGGTATAATGCTAATGCAGTTGTGCGCCAGAAAACTTTAGCTCACTCAGGTGCACCCATGCAATGTGAAGATCGATCCAACAGAGTCGATCGGATGCACGGTTGCAAGTAATATACAGAAGCGTGAACCAAAAATTTGGTCCGAGGGGCATAAACACAATGGGAGGGGGGTCGCCTCAATATATCGGTCTGATGGTTGCATGTTAGAAAAATATTTCGCAATTTTAAACTCGGCTCGACGGAACTCTCTCAATGATCCCATGACCTCGCTTGCCCTCCAATATCCTCGGATATCAGATGGAATCGGAATCAGCTGATTCAGCTTTATATACAGATTGGTCAAAATTAAAATTTTTCTTTACAACTATTATATCAGTCTGACTGTTGCTAATTTGAAAAATATTTCGCAATTTTAAGCAGGGGCTGACACAGCTCACCTAATGATCCCATGGCCTAGCCTTTGCTCCTATATCCTCGGATATTTCATGGACTCGGAATCAGCTGATTCAGCTTTATATACAGATTGTTCAAAATAAAAAATTTTTCTTTACAACTAGCTAGCTATTATATCGGTCTGACTGTTGCTAATTGGAAAAATATTTCGCAATTTTAAGCAGGGGCTGAGGGGCTGACACAGCTCACCTAATGATCCCATGACCTTGCCTTTGCTCCAATATCCTCGGATATTAGGTGGAATCGGAATCAGCTGACTCAGCTTTATATACAGATTGTTCAAAATTAAAATTTTTCTTGACAACTAGCTAGCTATTATAGCGGTCTGACTGTTGCTAATTGGAAAAATATTTCACAATGTTAAGCAGGGACTGACGCAGCTCTCCTAATGATCTTATGGCCTAGTCTTTGCTCCAATATCCTCGATATTAGATGGACTCGGAATCAGCTGATTCAGCTTTATATACAGATTGGTCAAAATTAAAATTTTTCTTGACAACTAGCTAGCTATTATAGCGGTCTGACTGTTGCTAATTGGAAAAACATTTCACAATGTTAAGCAGGGACTGACGCAGCTCTCGTAATGATCTTATGGCCTAGTCTTTGCTCCAATATCCTCGGATATTAGATGGACTCGGAATCAGCTGATTCAGCTTTATATACAGATTGGTCAAAATTAAAATTTTTCTTTACAACTAGCTAGCTATTATATCAGTCTGACTGTTGCTAATTTGAAAAATATTTCGCAATTTTAAGCAGGGGCTGACACAGCTCACCTAATGATCCCATGGCCTAGCCTTTGCTCCTATATCCTCGGATATTTCATGGACTCGGAATCAGCTGATTCAGCTTTATATACAGATTGTTCAAAATAAAAAATTTTTCTTTACAACTAGCTAGCTATTATATCGGTCTGACTGTTGCTAATTGGAAAAATATTTCGCAATTTTAAGCAGGGGCTGAGGGGCTGACACAGCTCACCTAATGATCCCATGGCCTTGCCTTTGCTCCAATATCCTCGGATATTAGATGGAATCGGAATCAGCTGACTCAGCTTTATATACAGATTGTTCAAAATTAAAATTTTTCTTGACAACTAGCTAGCTATTATAGCGGTCTGACTGTTGCTAATTGGAAAAATATTTCACAATGTTAAGCAGGGACTGACGCAGCTCTCCTAATGATCTTATGGCCTAGTCTTTGCTCCAATATCCTCGATATTAGATGGACTCGGAATCAGCTGATTCAGCTTTATATACAGATTGGTCAAAATTAAAATTTTTCTTGACAACTAGCTAGCTATTATAGCGGTCTGACTGTTGCTAATTGGAAAAACATTTCACAATGTTAAGCAGGGACTGACGCAGCTCTCGTAATGATCTTATGGCCTAGTCTTTGCTCCAATATCCTCGGATATTAGATGGACTCGGAATCAGCTGATTCAGCTTTATATTCAGATTGGTCAAAATTAAAATTTTTCTTTACAACTAGCTAGCTATTATATCAGTCTGACTGTTGCTAATTTGAAAAATATTTCGCAATTTTAAGCAGGGGCTGACACAGCTCACCTAATGATCCCATGGCCTAGCCTTTGCTCCTATATCCTCGGATATTTCATGGACTCGGAATCAGCTGATTCAGCTTTATATACAGATTGTTCAAAATAAAAAATTTTTCTTTACAACTAGCTAGCTATTATATCGGTCTGACTGTTGCTAATTGGAAAAATATTTCGCAATTTTAAGCAGGGGCTGAGGGGCTGACACAGCTCACCTAATGATCCCATGGCCTTGCCTTTGCTCCAATATCCTCGGATATTAGATGGAATCGGAATCAGCTGACTCAGCTTTATATACAGATTGTTCAAAATTAAAATTTTTCTTGACAACTAGCTAGCTATTATAGCGGTCTGACTGTTGCTAATTGGAAAAATATTTCACAATGTTAAGCAGGGACTGACGCAGCTCTCCTAATGATCTTATGGCCTAGTCTTTGCTCCAATATCCTCGATATTAGATGGACTCGGAATCAGCTGATTCAGCTTTATATACAGATTTGTCAAAATTAAAATTTTTCTTTACAACTACCTAGCTATTATATCGGTCTGACTGTTGCTAATTGGAAAAATATTTCGCAATTTTAAGCAGAGGCTGACACAGCTCACCTCATGATCCCAATTTATTTAGCTATTATATCGGTCTGACTGTTGCTAATTGGAAAAATATTTCGCAATTTTAAGCAGGGGCTGACGCAGCTCTCCTCATGATCCCATGGCCTAGCCTTTGCTCCTATATCCTCGGATATTTCATGGACTCGGAATCAGCTGATTCAGCTTTATATACAGATTGGTCAAAATTAAAATTTTTCTTTTTTTTTAATTTATCTAGCTATTATATCGGTCTGACTGTTGCTAATTGGAAAAATATTTCGCAATTTTAAGCAGGGGCTGACACAGCTCACCTAATGATCCCATGGCCTAGCCTTTGCTCCTATATCCTCGGATATTTCATGGACTCGGAATCAGCTGATTCAGCTTTATATACAGATTGTTCAAAATAAAAATTTTTCTTTACAACTAGCTAGCTATTATATCGGTCTGACTGTTGCTAATTGGAAAAATATTTCGCAATTTTAAGCAGGGGCTAAGGGGCTGACACAGCTCACCTAATGATCCCATGGCCTAGCCTTTGCTCCAATATCCTCGGATATTAGATGGTCTCGGAATCAGCTGATTCAGCTTTATATACAGATTGGTCAAAATTAAAATTTTTCTTTCCAATTAGCTAGCTATTATATTTGTCGACTGTTGCTAATTGGAAAAATATTTCGCAATTTTAAACAGGGGCTGACGCAGCTCACCTAATGATCCCATGGCCTAGCCTTTGCTCCAATATCCTCCGAAGATGGAATCGGAATCAGCTGACTCAGCTTTATATACAGATTGGTCAAAATTAAAATTTTCTTTACAATTAGCTAGCTATTGTATTTGTCGACTGTTGCTAATTGGAAAAATATTTCGCAATTTTAAGCAGGGGTTGACGCAGCTCACCTAATAATCCCATGGCCTAGCCTTTGCTCCAATATCCTCGGAAGATGGAATCGGAATCAGCTGACTCAGCTTTATATACAAATTGGTCAAAATTCATATTTTTTTATACTTATCTACCCTACTTTAGGTAGTTGCGGCCACTGTATGCATTCAGGAGGGAGAATATACTACAGCGCGCGCTAGTGCATTACACCGGATTAAAAATAGATATACTATCTAATTTTTCATTGTGTTCGGACGTTAAACTAACTCACTCATTTAAATGTCAACCAAGACACGCCACCTTCAGCCGAACAAGGCTACGTCTCATAGTCTGAACAAATTTACAGACTGGGCCAACAATCCAAATAACCAACGCAACAAAGATGGCGACGCTTGTCAAACGCTATAAATAGTAGTATGTCACTAACAACGCCGTGACCGCCAAATTGTGCCTCGAATGTAAGCACGAAGTCGGCACTGTGTCGAATGCGATCTATGCGGAATAAGGATCCATTTTCCGGCATCTATATCGACAAAAGCGATCCCCGTTATTGCTAAATAACGCACATTCTTATAGTTTGCAACTAATTTTCAGACTTGTCTCGCAATTATTTAAAAGTTGGTCACATTCAAAAATTGCTTGCGAAATGAGGTAGACCGTTATAGTGACAGGCATATCTCTTTAGATTATGAATTTGAAACCTGATGGATAGCTATCAGTAGAAATAATCTTTTGGGCGATGTTGTATCAAACACAACAACTCAAAACAATCTCAAACACAAATATTTCAGTATATGAAGTCTCTGCAACAAGTTAACGGAACTTCAGGACAGTTTAAAATAGAATTCGAATTATTCTCAATAATCTGTGTTTCCGAAATATGGTTACACAAAGATCTAGTGGATGAAATATTATGTAATTCAACAAATGTGGTATGTTGAAAGGGCAGGTAATTGCGATGAGGCAATAGTCGCCATTTTTCCTATCAAACCAGTTGAATTTTGGCCAAGTGATAAACCACAACACAAAACAGAGCAGAGTGGAATCTGTTGCCGTAGATGTCTTATATTTAAGCAAACCGCGAATAGGATCCGTCTATCGACAACCGACTCTACATCTGAGCAAAATAACTTGATATGCAGTATTATATCATACATATCTGCTGTATCATGGCACGTGATGGTACATGATAGTATCATGGCATACAGAATACTTCAGACTACGCTAGTGTTGATTATTGATGCCCAGACAATCTGAATGTGAACTGTTCTATGAAACAATACAACAATCTGGCCTACAATAATTGATAACGTTCCAACTCGAGAAACCAGAATACTCAGCTTCCTTTTTAGAAACTAGATAGTGGCATGAATTGGACTTTCGGAAAACTTTGGGAGCTCGGAACATTTTGCGCTTGATTTCACCATACCAGGAACTGGCAGGATCGTCAAACTCGCTCAAAATCGGTACTGGACTTTAAAAAATGAGGATTTTACAAATCTTAAAATTTTCTATCAGACATTATTTGGAACACCTTGTGTTCACTTTATAATACCAACTATAAATGGCTGGCAGTTTATCATATGTTATATGCATGTGAATTATTTGTGCCAATTATGTAACCATGATTATCATGACACGAAATACATACCCTAATTTTATTAAATAGCTCTTCCGTAAGGAACAAACACAGTAGCAAATGCGTAAACGAGCCGAAAATTGAAAAAATATGTGTGTTTGTAAAGTGAGTGAGGAAGGGACTACATTCCGCTGTTATACATCTGATCATAGGCTTCGGATGCATTGAAATTATCAATTTTGTAGAAAAACGATTAATATCGGTGCCGACGCGGCGGTTTAAAATCTCTAATACGACCGTGATTATGAAATTTTTTGCAATTTTTTGGTTGCCCTGGGTACCTACCATTTTTGAAACACATTTTGAGAGAATGTGATTCTAATGTAAAACAAAATTTCCCAGTAATTTTACATTGCGTTCGAACCATATTGACACGCTGAGCCTAATAGTGTTAAAATCAGCTGAATTCTTGGGCAATCGCCTTATGATAATGCTCAGGACTTAACTGAAATGGGCGTAACTTTTTAATTCATTAGCGCTGATTTTTAGTTTTTGATGTATTAGACTTAGTCGGTGTGATTTGAAAGTGTTTGTTGCAACGAAATTTCACGAATTACATATTCTAAATAACATATTATATACAGGGTGTCCGCGCCCTTGAAAGTCCTTGAAAACCTTTGAATTTGACTAAACCCTTGAAAACCGTTGAATTTGACTAAACCCTTGAAAACCCTTGAATTTGACTAAACCATTGAAAACTCTTGAATTTGGGTCTGAAGGCAGCTCAATGTTTATGTTTTTTTGGTAGAGATTTTGATAAGAAAAGCTCAAAATGATGTTAAAAAATTTGGGTTGGTCAATTCATGCTTACATTATAAATATTTCCCATAAATTTTCTTTGTAAAATTTACTTCCTGATTGCCTGCCCGTTCTCTAGTAGTGATTATGAAACCCAAACAACGATATGCAGCGTCCCGATTCATACCACAGACGTCCGTAGTGCTATGAAACATTGGAAAAATAATATTAATCTACTACAACAACAACAACAATGAATTTATAACGCGCTTTTTTCGCATGAGCGTTGCAGAAGCGCAAAAAGAGAATGTAATGATACGTGTACAGTATGAAAAATTGTCATGTCATTGGGAATAAATGAGTCTTTAGTTTAGATTTGAATTGAGTAATTTCAAGATCACGATTTCTCAATGTGGCTGGCAGTTTATTCCATTCTGAGGGTCCCAAAAATTGAAAACTGCCATTTCTTGTCATATCAATACGCAATACCCGTTCGTTGGCAAGTCGCGATCCTGTTGAGTTTGTGAGCATGTCGGCAATATATGTCGGACTGTTGACACTGAGTGCGTTGTATACCAGTAAGAGAATCTTGTATTGAATGCGTCGGTCAAGAGGCAACCAATGAAGATTTCTCAAAACAGGTGTTATATGGTCTTGTCGACGGGCCATCGATACTATTCTTGCCGCTGAATGTAGAAGCCGACGGAGAGGCAAGAGGCTAGCACTGGGCAGTCCACAGTATAGCGCATTGCAGTAGTCGATTCGTGACATGACGAAAGCTCTGGAGATAGAATGTGAAGTATCTACATCAAGACGGTTTCGTATTCTGTTTATTTCTTTTAGCTGCCACGTACATACACCTGCAAGGTGTTTGTACGTTACTAATTGAAATTAGTTGGTTACCAATTGGTTACTAATTGAAATATATACATCATGTTGATGTAATCGCCTTGTCCTACCAAGTTTTTCTTCCAGGTTGTATAATAGCCCTGATATGTAATCAGAACGTAGTGTAACATAGTGGAGATTGTGTGTTGCAGAGGTGAAAGCTTTTAAATTACATCGGTGTGTGCATCGGTGTGACCGGCCATAACTCGGGAACAACTCGGGAACCAATTTTCATGATCTTGTAGTCATTCGAACCGGCATAGTTGTTTTACCGTGTACATCCCTGAGGAATTTTGATTTGGGGTCTGGTTTCGTGGTCAAGGTCACAATGTAAGTTCTGTGCCCCATTTTACCCTACTTTAGTACTCTTCAACGGTTATTTCTATCGTAGCTTTCAAATTTTTCCTCTGATTGGTTTTATTTCATAGTAAAATGATAAATGCCGATGCGCATTTTTTCGATTAAATCTCCGGTTCTGGAGTATGGGGTTTGAGGTACGGGGGCTTGGCGCTCCCATGGTTCCTCGACCCAAAATTTCTAATTTTATTGTGACGTCCTAATAAGATATCACATAGCTTACACTTGTGGGGTTTTCGGGCATGGGAAACTTATTACAGCCGTTGCTGTTGTTCTAACTTAAACGGTATTGTATAATATCCACGTATAGCATATTAACGTATGCTATCGAGAGCTGATTGGCTGTGCATGCAAAAGGCATAGGCGTATCTATGCTTCACTACGTTCTGCAATATCGATAGAGTTACTAGATGTAATAATTGTACCATAACTTATGCATTCCAGGCGGTTTCGATGGATTATGAATTGCATCCTAATTTGGTTGACTCATATGTGTAGATGGCTTGCAAGACTGAGTGCTGGTTTGTTTTAGTTGACAGTAGTTTTAGTGCCGCGTTGCGCAAATGCAATTTCAAATAGTTGCTTGATATGTTTGTAACAAAAAATATAAAACCCTGGAAAACCATTGAATTTTGATAGAAATTGTCAAAACGCTTAAATTTGACGGCGGTAAGCTCGCGGATACTCGTATATAACGTAAATATTCTAAACACTAGACGTGGCGTTATCAAATTTTGGTAGTTTTTATGCAAAGATCGAAATTTTTTGTCTGATTTTCTATATTAGATCGTATTTCATATTTGGTAAAACAATCGATTACGGTTAACGTAATCGTTGGTACTTGATGTCTACCCTAGTCTGCAACATAACGCAGTATGCGGTGGTGGGTATTTTCGTCTTTCAGTTGAGGACTTACAGAGTTAAAAACCTGCATTTTTGCGGAATTCATGTCTGCTATTTTACCTATTAATGTAAACCCAATGGTATATATATTATAAATCGTCGGCCATGGTTGGTACTTTATAATATAATAATTGACATGATCATATAAAATTTTTTGGCGTCGTTATAACCTGCATCGTCATCAAAATTGTATCAAAAATATGAGAAGATATTTTACCTATTAATGTAAACCCAATGGTATATATATTATAAATCGTCGGCCATGGTTGGTACTTTATAATATAATAATTGACATGATCATATAAAATTTTTTGGCGTCGTTATAACCTGCATCGTCATCCAAATTGTATCAAAAATATGAGAAGATATTTTACCTATTAATATAAACCCAATGGTATATATATTATAAATCGTCGGCCATGGTTGGTACTTTATAATATAATAATTGACATGATCATATAAAATTTTTTGGCGTCGTTTTATCCTGCATCGTCATCCAAATTGTATCAAAAATATGAGAAGAATAGACATTATTCTGAAGTGTTTCTTTGTTGAGTACCGGTTTTTCAAACGTTGTTTTGACACTTTTTTCTTGAGTTACTAAAGAAACTTGCCAAATATATCGGCCAATTATACTTGGAACAAAGCGTGTTCTGGTTCACTCGCCTTCTTATGATCGCTATGTATTAGGCAAATTGTGCTTTCAGTGATAATATTTGATAATGGTTTGACTTTTTTGTCAAATGTATTCTATTATCATCGCTGTTTGTTCCTAGATATAATTGCCCTTGGATTTTACCCTGGGCAATATCAAGCATTATATTTGATAAAGGAAAAACTCTTATTGATTCGTCTAGTGCATAGACCCAAAGGGGAAAAACCAGCAAGCTCTCTTAAAAATAAGGTATACAAGGACATGCCTCAGGGAAGAACCCATTCGAGCAATGCAAATAGGCACGACTTAAACATGCGGTGTCTAAATTTTTGTTAAACATGCGGCGTGCTAGACTTTGATTAATGTGCATGTTTCAATTTCAAATGACCATCCAACTGCTGCGTGAGTAAACTTAAGACGACCCCACCAACCATTTTATTTTGTCATAAGTTGCGTCGATGTCGAATCGCTAACCCTTGTTACGGAAAATAAGCTGAATTTCTTTCGGTGTTTCGCTAACCGAAATTTGGCAAAATCAAATCCAAGTGCCAGAAACTATACTTTGTGTTCGAGCAGAATTTCGGAGTTTTCAATTTGCAAAAAAAATTCGGTTCTGCATACCTAATTATTTAAATTTGGATTATATATTCAGTGTTCGTGAAATTTAATGCAAAAATAACTG
The DNA here is from genome assembly GCA_030248225.1 of Trileptium ribeirensis. Taxonomy (NCBI): domain Eukaryota; kingdom Metazoa; phylum Nematoda; class Enoplea; order Enoplida; family Thoracostomopsidae; genus Trileptium; species Trileptium ribeirensis. Next base: position 20,401 of record JASANE010015808.1, read on the forward strand.
CACAAGTAGATCGATCCTGTAGTTAAGCTCTTGGTGTTAGCGAACAAATCGGTTTAATTCAAAGTCACAAATGTTCGTTCTCGTAAAAATTTGGGTAATTTTACCTTAATTTTCGCGAACACAAATTGGCTAGAGTTTAATCGCGAGCAGTGTGTTCACAAACAGTTTTACGTTGACTTTCAATTGGCTAAAAAGCTGGCCGTAACAATTTTTTATCACATTTACAACATAGGATGGTTGGCAAGGTCATCTTAAGTTTACTGGCGCATCATAATTTGCGAAATTAATTGCTTATCTACGGTTTAAAGGTATTTTGCAGGTATATATCTTTCCTATATCTTCTATTTTTTTGCTATATTTTGTTTCAGTTTATGTAGTACTTAGCTCGAAAACGACTTAAACAACATTATTTTATCGGTTTTTTCAATGGAAATAACGATAAATGTTAGGTAAAGACCAGGGAATAACCGGAGCCGAAATTTACCGGAACTGAAACCAGCAGCCGGGAATTCCGGTTACTCCCTGCTAAAGACAACATGTCACCTAAGCAAAAGTATGACAACTGGAACTTTGAACCTTCTGCGAGTCACACTAAATGTGCTAACTCAGCCACACCACAATATAAAAGGATTGCGTGAAGCGATTTGCAATTTGTAGTGATATTGTTTCGCTTCAAATTTACGCTTCAGTAATAATGATTTGACTCATCCACGTTGGCCAGTGTAGCCTTTGGGAGCATAAGTGAAATACATGCCCTTCTCAATACATACCCACCAGGCATATTCTGGAGATGTCCCTTCTATCCCCCTCGGTTTGTGCTTGCGCTCCTTCTACGTCTGAAAATCAAGGGCTATATATTTGAAATAAAAAAAATCGAAATGAAGTGTACTAAGCCTTACTTATGTTGTACACTAAAGTTGAAGCTCAGAGGCCTGCCGATGTTATGACATGGACGACATGTTATTGTTGCTGTTGTTGATATCAGTGTACAATATTCACGCGAGCGAAAGGTTTGTGGCCCTTGGCCCACTTAAGATCTAACTTTGGGTGGAGTGCGGGATTTTTAGGGCCCAATAGCTTCGCTAGTAGGGGCGTCGAAAAGGCAGCGGGATGATGCCGGCGCCCCACTTTCAAATAAACTGATGGGGTTTTAACAAAATGACTTAGACGATCGCCCGCCCACCATTTTCTTGTCGGACGCCCAACTTGTAATCAACTGTATATATATTGTATTATATTTCTAACTTCTCTTGATTTAGAAATCAGTTGTTAGTGGAGCAACCCCTTACTGATTTTTTTGTTTATTTTATGATTGTCGGGTATCGCTTGTATGTCGCCTAAATGACAGTGTCACTTTTCACAAGATGGATTAAATGCATGCAAGTTGATGCCCTTAATTTTGTTTAATAAACATTTTTGTTGTTGTTGTTGTAACTTACAAGCTCCCTGTCCACTAATGGTGGGTCTTAACTTCGGAATAAGCAAGATCGAGTTTAGAGCTTCGTCCACAGACAGCTGCCAATCCAAAATATTTCTATTTATTCATTTTGTTACGATTGAGACTATATTTTTTTTCAAAAACTTTACCGTAACAATGTAGTAAAATTTTGAGAGAATTCAGTGAAAAGAAAGACAATAATTTAAAATAAAAATAATTCAAGTGATTGACTTTTAACTAAATTAATTGATTCAAGTACCAACAATTGATTGATGATAGTTCAGTCAGTCAGTCAGTCAGGCAGGTTTAATGTCACTACGAGTCAAGTAGTACCAACGAGGGAACAGTGAACATCGGCTTTTTTTAATTTCTTGGAATGTCTATGGGATTTTATTTTATTTATATATTTGTTTATTGTGTTTTACAATTTTGTATGATAAATTATTAAATTTAGTAGCAATATTCTTCCTTCCTTCGTGCAAGTGTTATATAAAATAGTTAGTTTCTTAATGTATATATAAATATGTGTAAGGTATTATAAAATTTAAAATATTTATTATAATTTCGTTGTGCTAGCTTGCTCCTGACTCTCTCCACTTGCTTCCATTTATATATCTACTACTACTGGGGGATGATTAAAATTCCTTTCCAACATACACAGTTTATTAACCAGTCAAGGCAGCCTTATTACATAGAACTGTTATGCGTTGTCCATGATACTCACACTGTAGAGACTACAACAATATTTGAAGACTCAACTTTGATCTTACGCGTGGGAGTCGGAGGCGTCTCCCAACCCCCAGTCTGGCTCCGCTAGTGTCTACAACAACATAAACTAATGCTCGATGTGAAAAACTTCAGAATACAAATCACCGTACATCGATCGTATGTGTACAATAAATGCACTGTTGTTGCAATTTTAGTTTTACTATGTAGTTGTTGCATTGTTCGTTTTATTTTAACCGATATTAGCAATTAACATCTGAAAAATTTTGCAGCACACGTTTGTGTGTATTTACAGTTAGTTTTATATTGTATATTATACTTTTTGTTTATTAAATTGTTATTTGCTTAATAAAAACAATACTGTATGTTTGTTTGTTTGTTTGTTTGTTTCATTAAAGTTTGTTGTTACATTGTTGTTGCACGAAAGTAAGATTGTTAATTTGTATAATAATCTGATGGACTCGACATCGGTGCAGTGGATGGTTCCGCTTTTATTGTTTTCGTGATTTCTGTCAGCAGGTGGAATTTCAACGTGGGAGAAGTGTGTGGTGTCTAAATTTGCTTATATAAATAGCAGGACAATGAGTAACAAGGGGCTGAAGCAGGTTCCTGAGCTTTGCTCCCGTAAGCTAACAAAATCGCCAATCAGTGAACTACTACATTTTTAATTATGTATACTACAACAACAACAACAACAGTTTATTACTGGTCAAGCAAGCCTTATTACGTAGAACTATGTTGCATTGTCCATAATTTACAGCACTGTCCATGTGTGATATAGCCTAGATGAAAAATCTTGATTATACAAAAATACTAGACTGACATGTGGTAATAAAACACAGAAGATCAGAAAGAGCATAGCCACTTACAACTGATCATAAGTTGAAACGATAATGGTAATTGCTCAAACTGGCATTGATCAATTTGAACCTATAGATGGCAGCCCGACCGATACAACCCAACCGTGCCCCGCCTGTAAACACGATCCGATGCGAATTTTTAATCTTTATGCGTGCATACTTTAGAAAGTTAAAGTCGTTCGGAAAAGCGCCTAATATTTAGGAATTGGTACAAATCCTTCACCAGAGGGTGGGCGGATGTGGGGCCTCCCCCAAGATTTCACACAACATACCTCAAAAAATTTCACATTTTCTCCACTTGCATATCAAAATAGTATTGCCCCAGTCCCAATGTTAAGGAAAAACTTGTGCTGACATATAAACGGATTATGTCTTTTTACAATCACCAACAAGTCCAAAACTCTTTTCAGGAAAAATATAATTTGAAACGAGAATTTTTTATGTCGTAGACCCTTACCACATGCCTCATTTAATGCATCTTCTATCTTAGATGGGGCAAAGCTTCTATCTTAGATGGGGCAAAGCAATTTCAGGGGCTGCGAAATTGTTTTATAAAATGTCCCGTTGAGTGAAATTTGGACAGGCTTTGGAAAACTAAAAAAATCAGACAAAACACTTACATGAACTACAACAACAACAACAACAATAAGTTTATTACAACGAAATAAGCGTAACGTTAATTTTATATACTAGTAAAAGAAACACCAATGTTGTTGCTAGTGCTCACGAAATTCACTCGCAAAATTTATGTTCGCACATTTATATAAGAGGCAATTTTTCCCTGTTGAACATTGCCGATTTTCCCTGTTTTCCCTGTCAATTTTTCAATTTTCCCTGATTTCCCTGTCAATTTTTCAATTTTCCCTGATTTCCCTGTTTTCCCTGTCGCGCGGGAACCCTGCTTATATTATCATGCATATGTTATGTAGGAAATGGAATTCAATTACCCCAATACTGCGACGCCTACATTGGCTTCCCCTCCACGAACGAAATACTTTTAAAGCATTGGTTATAGTTCACTGTGTATTAACTTCAAATGAGCCAAAATACCTAGCAGAGATGTTACAATCTGCAGCAACACCTCGTCTAATTAATGAACGCATCCTCAGAACACATGGTACACGAACAAATGTTTTTTCTTTCTGGCGCCATGATTATGGAATAAATTGCCACGGACATTGCGGGACTCTGAACTAACACGAGAAGCCTTCAAATCTAGGCTTTAAACGCACTTATTCCCAAGGACTTGACTGCTTATTCTGTGTTTTGTATAAAATTGTATATTAAAAAACCGTCTTATACTTATATATTCGATGTGGTTAACGATGGAATTATAGGGTTAACGTTAAACACGTCGGTTTCATTTTATAATCGGATATTTGACATATTGCCAGACGGTTTTAAGGCAAAATTCGTTAAATTGCGGCACCAAAAACAAATTTTGCAACCTTTTCAATATTGATGAATGTAGGTGATTACAATGGTTATAGGTCTTCAGGGTTGCTGAATTTGATACAACCATGTGTACACCAATATGAGGTTGTGATTGCCCCCTTAAGATAATACAGTTGAAAGTTATCGATCGCATTCTGGATCTGTGTAGGCGTCTTTCCTGCTTGCAGCCAGTAACTTTTAACTGGGACAATAGAATGTGCTTCCTCTGCTTATCACTTATCTTAATAGTTGTATATATATAATAGTCTATATATGTGTACATTTTTAAATAAAAATATTGTTGTTGTTGTTGTTGTAGTTCATGTAAGTGTTTTGTCTGATTTTTTTAGTTTTCCAAAGCCTGTCCAAATTTCATTCAACGGGACATTTTATAAAACAATTTCGCAGCCCCTGAAATTGCTTTGCCCCATCTAAGATAGAAGCTTTGCCCCATCTAAGATAGAAGATGCATTAAATAAGGCATGTGCTAAGGGTCTACGACATAAAAAATTCTCGTTTCAAATTATATTTTTCCTGAAAAGAGTTTTGGACTTGTTGGTGATTGTAAAAAGACATAATCCGTTTATATGTCGGCGCAAGTATGTCCTTAACATTGGGACTGGGGCAATACTATTTTGATATGCAAGTGGAGAAAATGTGAAATTTTTTGAGGTATGTTGTATAAAATATTGGGGGAGGCCCCACATCCGCCCACCCTCTGGTGAAGGATTTGTACCAATTCCTAAATATAAGCACTTCCGAACGACTTTAACTTTCTAAAGTATGCACGCATAAAGATTAAAAATTCGCATCGGATCGTGTTTACAGGCGGGGCACGGTTGGGTTGTATCGGTCGGGCTGCCATCTATAGGTTCAAATTGATCAATGCCAGTTTGAGCAATTACCATTATCGTTTCAACTTATGATCAGTTGTAAGTGGCTATGCTCTTTCTGATCTTATCTGTTTATTTACCACATGTCAGTCTAGTATTTTTGTATAATAGGATCTTTCATCTAGGCTATATCACACATGGACAGTGTGATTATGGACAATGCAACATAGTTCTACGTAATAAGGCTTGCTTGACCAGTAATAAACTGTTGTTGTTGTTGTTGTAGTATACATACAAAAAAATGTCATAGTTCACTGATTGGCGATTTTGTTAGCTTACGGGAGCGAAGCTCAGGAACCTGCTTCAGCCCCTTGTTACTCATTGTCCTGCTATTTATATAAGCAAATTTAGACACCACACACTTCTCCCACGTTGAAATTCCACCTGCTGACAGAAATCACGAAAACAATAAAAGCGGAACCATCCACTGCACCGATGTCGAGTCCATCAGATTATTTATACAAATTAACAATCTTACTTTTCGTGCAACAACAATGTAACAACAAACTTTAATGAAACAAACAAACAAACAAACAAACATACAGTATTGTCTTTATTAAGCAAATAACAATTTAATAAACAAAAAGTATAATATACGATATAAAACTAACTGTAAATACACACAAACGTGTGCTGCAAAATTTTTCAATGTTAATTGCTAATATCGGTTAAAATAAAACGAACAATGCAACAACTACATAGTAAAACTAAAATTGCAACAACAGTGCATTTATTGTACACATACGATCGATGTACGGTGATCTGCATTTGAAGTTTTTCACATCGACATCAGTTTATGTTGTTGTAGACACTAGCGGAGCCAGACTGGGGGTTGGGAGACGCCTCCGACTCCCACGCGTAAGATCAAAGTTGAGTCTTCAAATATTGTTGTAGTCTCTACAGTGTGAGTATCATGGACAACGCATAACAGTTCTATGTAATAAGGCTGCCTTGACTGGTTAATAAACTGTGTATGTTGTAAAAATTTTGATCATCCCCCCAGTAGTAGTAGATATATAAATGGAAGCAAGTGGAGAGAGTCAGGAGCAAGCTAGCACAACGAAATTATAATAAATATTTTAAATTTTATAATACCTTACACATATTTATATATACATTAAGAAACTAACTATTTTATATAACACTTGCACGAAAGGAAGGAAGAATATTGCTACTAAATTTAATAATTTATCATACAAAATTGTAAAACACAATAAACAAATATATAAATAAAATAAAATCCCATAGACATTCCAAGAAATTAAAAAAAGCCGATGTTCACTGTTCCCTCGTTGGTACTACTTGACTCGTAGTGACATTAAACCTGCCTGACTGACTGACTGACTGAACTATCATCAATCAATTGTTGGTACTTGAATCAATTAATTTAGTTAAAAGTCAATCACTTGAATTATTTTATTTTAAATTATTGTCTTTCTTTTCACTGAATTCTCTCAAAATTTTACTACATTGTTACGGTAAAGTTTTTGAAAAAAAATATAGTCTCAATCGTAACAAAATGAATAAATAGAAATATTTTGGATTGGCAGCTGTCTGTGGACGAAGCTCTAAACTCGATCTTGCTTATTCCGAAGTTAAGACCCACCATTAGTGGACAGGGAGCTTGTAAGTTACAACAACAACAACAAAAATGTTTATTAAACAAAATTAAGGGCATCAACTTGCATGCATTTAATCCATCTTGTGAAAAGTGACACTGTCATTTAGGCGACATACAAGCGATACCCGACAATCATAAAATAAACAAAAAAATCAGTAAGGGGTTGCTCCACTAACAACTGATTTCTAAATCAAGAGAAGTTAGAAATATAATACAATATATATACAGTTGATTACAAGTTGGGCGTCCGACAAGAAAATGGTGGGCGGGCGATCGTCTAAGTCATTTTGTTAAAACCCCATCAGTTTATTTGAAAGTGGGGCGCCGGCATCATCCCGCTGCCTTTTCGACGCCCCTACTAGCGAAGCTATTGGGCCCTAAAAATCCCGCACTCCACCCAAAGTTAGATCTTAAGTGGGCCAAGGGCCACAAACCTTTCGCTCGCGTGAATATTGTACACTGATATCAACAACAGCAACAATAACATGTCGTCCATGTCATAACATCGGCAGGCCTCTGAGCTTCAACTTTAGTGTACAACATAAGTAAGGCTTAGTACACTTCATTTCGATTTTTTTTATTTCAAATATATAGCCCTTGATTTTCAGACGTAGAAGGAGCGCAAGCACAAACCGTGGGGGATTGGAGGGACATCTCCCCAGAATATGCCTGGTGGGTATGTATTGAGAAGGGCATGTATTTCACTTATGCTCCCAAAGGCTACACTGGCCAACGTGGATGAGTCAAATCATTATTACTGAAGCGTAAATTTGAAGCGAAACAATATCACTACAAATTGCAAATCGCTTCACGCAATCCTTTTATATTGTGGTGTGGCTGAGTTAGCACATTTAGTGTGACTCGCAGAAGGTTCAAAGTTCCAGTTGTCATACTTTTGCTTAGGTGACATGTTGTCTTTAGCAGGGAGTAACCGGAATTCCCGGCTGCTGGTTTCAGTTCCGGTAAATTTCGGCTCCGGTTATTCCCTGGTCTTTACCTAACATTTATCGTTATTTCCATTGAAAAAACCGATAAAATAATGTTGTTTAAGTCGTTTTCGAGCTAAGTACTACATAAACTGAAACAAAATATAGCAAAAAATTAGAAGATATAGGAAAGATATATACCTGCAAAATACCTTTAAACCGTAGATAAGCAATTAATTTCGCAAATTATGATGCGCCAGTAAACTTAAGATGACCTTGCCAACCATCCTATGTTGTAAATGTGATAAAAAATTGTTACGGCCAGCTTTTTAGCCAATTGAAAGTCAACGTAAAACTGTTTGTGAACACACTGCTCGCGATTAAACTCTAGCCAATTTGTGTTCGCGAAAATTAAGGTAAAATTACCCAAATTTTTACGAGAACGAACATTTGTCGACTTTGAATTAAACCGATTTGTTCGCTAACACCAAGAGCTTAACTACAGGATCGATCTACTTGTGCAGTTATTTTTGCATTAAATTTCACGAACACTGAATATATAATCCAAATTTAAATAATTAGGTATGCAGAACCGAATTTTTTTGCAAATTGAAAACTCCGAAATTCTGCTCGAACACAAAGTATAGTTTCTGGCACTTGGATTTGATTTTGCCAAATTTCGGTTAGCGAAACACCGAAAGAAATTCAGCTTATTTTCCGTAACAAGGGTTAGCGATTCGACATCGACGCAACTTATGACAAAATAAAATGGTTGGTGGGGTCGTCTTAAGTTTACTCACGCAGCAGTTGGATGGTCATTTGAAATTGAAACATGCACATTAATCAAAGTCTAGCACGCCGCATGTTTAACAAAAATTTAGACACCGCATGTTTAAGTAGTGCCTATTTGCATTGCTCGAATGGGTTCTTCCCTGAGGCATGTCCTTGTATACCTTATTTTTAAGAGAGCTTGCTGGTTTTTCCCCTTTGGGTCTATGCACTAGACGAATCAATAAGAGTTTTTCCTTTATCAAATATAATGCTTGATATTGCCCAGGGTAAAATCCAAGGGCAATTATATCTAGGAACAAACAGCGATGATAATAGAATACATTTGACAAAAAAGTCAAACCATTATCAAATATTATCACTGAAAGCACAATTTGCCTAATACATAGCGATCATAAGAAGGCGAGTGAACCAGAACACGCTTTGTTCCAAGTATAATTGGCCGATATATTTGGCAAGTTTCTTTAGTAACTCAAGAAAAAAGTGTCAAAACAACGTTTGAAAAACCGGTACTCAACAAAGAAACACTTCAGAATAATGTCTATTCTTCTCATATTTTTGATACAATTTGGATGACGATGCAGGATAAAACGACGCCAAAAAATTTTATATGATCATGTCAATTATTATATTATAAAGTACCAACCATGGCCGACGATTTATAATATATATACCATTGGGTTTATATTAATAGGTAAAATATCTTCTCATATTTTTGATACAATTTGGATGACTATGCAGGTTATAACGACGCCAAAAAATTTTATATGATCATGTCAATTATTATATTATAAAGTACCAACCATGGCCGACGATTTATAAGATATATACCATTGGGTTTACATTAACAGGAAAAATATCTTTCTCATATTTTTGATACAATTTTGATGACGATGCAGGTTATAACGACGCCAAAAAATTTTATATGATCATGTCAATTATTATATTATAAAGTACCAACCATGGCCGACGATTTATAATATATATACCATTGGGTTTACATTAATAGGTAAAATAGCAGACATGAATTCCGCAAAAATGCAGGTTTTTAAACTCTGTAAGTCCTCAACTGAAAGACGAAAATACCCACCACCGCATACTGCGTTATGTTGCAGACTAGGGTAGACATCAAGTACCAACCATTACGTTAACCGTAATCGATTGTTTTACCAAATATGAAATACGATCTAATATAGAAAATCAGACAAAAAATTTCGATCTTTGCATAAAAACTACCAAAATTTGATAATGCTATGTCTAGTGTTTAGAATATTTACGTTATATACGAGTATCCGCGAGCTTACCGCCGTCAAATTTAAGCGTTTTGACAATTTCTATCAAAATTCAATGGTTTTCCAGGGTTTTATATTTTTTGTTACAAACATATCAAGCAACTATTTGAAATTGCATTTGCGCAACGCGGCACTAAAACTACTGTCAACTAAAACAAACCAGCACTCAATCTTGCAAGCCATCTACACATATGAGTCAACCAAATTAGGATGCATTTCATAACCCATCGAAACCGCCTGGAATGCATAAGTTATGGTACAATTATTACATCTAGTAAATCTATCGATATTGTAGAACATAGTGAAGCATAGGTAGGCCTACGCCTTTTGCATGCACAGCCAATCAGCTCTCGATAGCATACGTCGATATGCTATATGTGGATATGTGATACAATACCGTTTAAGTTAGAACAACAGCAACGGCTGTAATAAGTTTCCCATGCCCGAAAACCCCACAAGTGTAAGCTATGTGTAATATCTTATTAGGACGTCACAATAAAATTAGAAATTTTGGGTCGAGGAACCATGGTAGCGCCAAGCCCCCGTACCTCAAACCCCATACTTTAGAACCGGAACTTTAATCGAAAAAATGCGCATTGGCATTTATCATTTTACTATGAAATAAAACCAATCAGAGGGAAAATTTGAAAGCTACGATAGAAATAACCGTTGAAGAGTATAAGTAGGGGAAAATGGGGCACAGAACTTACATTGTGACCTTGACCACGAAACCAGACCCCAAATCAAAATTCCTCAGGTATGTACACGGTAAAACAACTATGCCGGTTCGAATGACTACAAGATCATGAAAATTGGTTCCCGAGTTGTTCCCGAAGTTATGGCCGGTCACACCGATGCACACACCGATGTAATTTAAAGCTTTCACCTCTGCAACACACAATCTCCACTATGTTACACTACGTTCTGATTACATATCAGGGCTATTATACAACCTGGAAGAAAAACTTGGAGGACAAGGCGATTACATCAACATGATGTATATATTTCAATTAGTAACCAATTGGTAACCAACTAATTTCATAATTAGAACGTACAAACACCTTGCAGGTGTATGTACGTGGCAGCTAAAAGAAATAAACAGAATACGAAACCGTCTTGATGTAGATACTTCACATTCTTATCTCCAGAGCTTTCGTCATGTCACGAATCGACTACTGCAATGCGCTATACTGTGGACTGCCCAGTGCTAGCCTCTTGCCTCTCCGTCGGCTTCTACATTCAGCGGCAAGAATAGTATCGATGGCCCGTCGACAAGACCATATAACACCTGTTTTGAGAAATCTTCATTGGTTGCCTCTTGACCGACGCATTCAATACAAGATTCTCTTACTGGTATACAACGCACTCAGTGTCAACAGTCCGACATATATTGCCGACATGCTCACAAACTCAACAGGATCGCGACTTGCCAACGAACGGGTATTGCGTATTGATATGACAAGAAATGGCAGTTTTCAATTTTTGGGACCCTCAGAATGGAATAAACTGCCAGCCACATTGAGAAATCGTGATCTTGAAATTACTCAATTCAAATCTAAACTAAAGACTCATTTATTCCCAATGACATGACAATTTTTCATACTGTACACGTATCATTACATTCTCTTTTTGCGCTTCTCGTAAACGCTCATGCGAAAAAAGCGCGTTATAAATTCATTGTTGTTGTTGTTGTA